>VYZS01067780.1:3081-16090 GCA_013400695.1 Neodrepanis coruscans | reverse complement strand
GGGGCCGGCTGTTCACTCCGTGCCGCCGGCCGGGCTCGGCAGCCCCGGCGCGGTGGGCTGGCGGGGACGGGAGCCGCGTCTGCTCCGCTCCTCCCGGGGTTGCGGGAGCGGGCTGGGAAGCGCTGAGATGCGGGGTGTCGTCCGCTGTCCCGTGTGAGCGCCCCGGCTCCGCAGCGGGAGGGAAGCGGGGATGCCTGCGAGAGGCGGCGGGAGCCCAGGAAGCGGCGCTCAGGGAGATCACACTGCGCTTCTCCTTCACGTCAGCGCTGCCGAGCCCTTCGGCAGCGAGGAGGGGCGGCAGCGGGCGCCGGGGATGCCGCCCCCGCGGCGGTGACAGCGGGGCGCAGGTGGCGGCTGCCCCGCTCGCAGGCTGCCCTGGATGCAGCCAGCCCCGCTGGGCCACCCTCCGAAACCTAACCCGCTTGGAAATGCCCCTTGTCAACTTCCCCATACGTGTCATGCTGGTTCCCGCTTGCCCCTTGCCCTACCCTGTTCTGGATGCCCTCGTGTGACCTCCCTCCGTTTCTGAAGGGCATTGCTTGATTTAGACGGCTTGGGCTTGTCCGTGTATCTCTTCGCACGTAAAACAGGTTTCATGAATTGGAAATGTATTCATATCTTTTTTTTTTTTCCTGTTACAACAGACTGTTTTGCTGCCTTTTTATTTATTTGTTTTTAAATGAAATCGCTTGTCGTAAGTGAGGCAGCCTAATTTAGAAATAAAAATCTCTATCTGGTCAGCAAGTTGCAGAGAGGACTCCATCCTTCCCACGGTACTGATTCAAAGGGTTGTGCCGCTGAAGACCCCCTTCTTTAGAGGAGTGTTTCTAGGATGTGGCCCTACAGATAATTGAAGCTTGCTGGGGTGCCTTAAACTTCACAGTGGAAAGCATGGTAGGGGAGGTGTTGGTAGGTTGATACGTGTTTGTGAGGCTTTCCAAGTGTGTACATGACGCAGGTCGAACCCTGTGCTGAGAACCACACGACCAACCTTTGAACTTCAGTCAGGCTTCATCAGGTGCAGAGATCACCCTGCAGTTTGGGAGCATTAATAGTTGAAGAGTTCATAATAGTTCATTCTCTTGTAATTATGAGTCATAACAACAGTATGATTGTTGTAAAAACATGATTTGTTAATTTGCTGCCATGTCATCATAACTTGCTGGTTATGAAAGAGTGATGCTTTGTTATTGCTACAGAACTTTTCTTTCAGCAAGGGACTGTGTACAGTTTTGTGCTTCTAGAAACCATTGTGTATCTGGTTTGGATTTTTTCAATAGTATGGTTTGCTTTGTAAGAAAGTGTGTGTTTATTTCTTAATTGTATGTTGTCTTACCTAATTCCTAGAGTTTGGTTAAGAGATTAATGATGCCCTGAAAGCTCTTTAGTGTATAGAAATGATTGTGTGCATCTTTGGGGTGGAATATACTTCAACATTCATGCTTCTGATTTTATGTACCATTACTTTGTTTATGCAGGTTAGTTGCAGACCTGCAGATGAGCAGGAAGAGCTATGGTTATAATTTGATATTCAGCTGAACACTTAAGTCACAACAACAAAAAAATCTAAACTGCTACCCCCTCCCCCCAGCTGATTATTGATGCAATATATAATGTATAGGTAGAAAGTAGGGATAAATTGTCCCATGGACTGAAAATATAAAAATAGGTACACTGTTATGTAACCCACATTCCAGAATTTTAGACTTTGAAATGTGAAGTATATTTGAAATGTATGGCTTGGCTCTTTGGTGTACAAAGGTTTTCTTACCCTGCCTGACTCACTAGTCTGCTGATTGAGGTACTGCTTTTATGAATAAATGAACTGCAGAACTGGACCCATCATGCAACAAATCAAAGTACTCTGACAAATGGAACTTTTTCAGTACATGGTTGCTGCATTGCATGATGCTTCATGCTGTATCCAGTGCTGCTACCTGTGTTTGAGTTTCTTTTCTGTAGAACTGTGAACAGGAATGGATTTTTAATATAAAAAGAATGTGGCATGTTAGTTATGGTAGAGGATCAAGCCTTATGTGTTTTTAGTGTCTAAATTATTTTTTTCTGGGAACTTCCAAGAAAATCTTAAAAGTTTCTGATACAGTTACTGTTCTGCAGTGAAATTCATAGTTTTCCAGTACTCCAAGGCACTCTTTTTGTGCTTGTACATTTGTAAATCTAAAGCATGCACTGATATGTTTGTGAAGGTTGGTCTTATACTTTTGGTAGTGTATTTTGTGATGAAAATTTGGAACTGTTACATTAGTGGCAATGCAAGAATGGATGATATTGCCAAAATTAAAGGATTCATTAGGGAAAATCTTCAAGTTACAAGGAAGTGTAATTTCATTTTTTTTCTTAGGAAACATACTGCTTCCAATAGATAGACGTTAATGGCACTTTTTTTTTCTGCTAGTACTTCTTTATCCCCTCATTTGAGTCACTGTTTGTGTGTCTCAAATGTGTGTTGTTTTGTTTTTGTAATTCTTTTTATCACCTGTTTATCAGTAGGGCACTAAGCAATATTTCTGCTGGGTTGATGTGTGCTTTCAGAGGACCACAGGAGTATGCTGCTTGCAGAGGTTCTGCTGGAAGAGTGTTTGAAGGAAAACTTTGCCAAACTGAAGGACTCCATTCCATTGACAGAGAAGAACGAACCAAAGCTGAGTGAAGCGAAACAGTATCTGACCAGTATCTTGAGCAGAGGAAAACTAAGAGTAAGTGGACTCTGTCATCATAATTCCTGCCAACTGCCTCTTTCTTTCATATGATTGTTAGTCTGACACAGGGTGTGGATGTTGCCTGTTCATGTCCCTGTTTGTACAGTGCTGTGTTGTAGGTATTACTGAGGGACTGCTAATTCCCCATGGGAGTATCTTCTGGTGTGAGACTTGCTCTTTCACCTGCAGAAAAATTGTGTGTTACAAGTACATGTCCTGCTTATTTTTTTTTTCATTAGAAAGGAGCAAAATAAATATTTAGGATTTCACTGGGGTGTTGGGGTGTGGCCACATAACAGTGCTGCCAGGCCAGCACAGCAGAGTGACCTGTGCTGCTCCTCATCTGAGGGAGTTGTGTTTACCTGCTCACCTCCAGATCAGAGGGAAATGTGCCTCAAATTGCTGTCAGGAATTTCGGGTTGTGTCGCGAGTCCAGGATTACAGCCTTGCACTGCTTTCAGTTTCTGCCAGGAAGTTATGCTTTTATTTTATTTTGTGATCTGGGTGCATGGTTGAGTCTTCTTGTCAACAAAGTTGCAGAGCTTCAGGAGTGTTTTAAGACTCCACCTTGATGGCTGCTGTTGTGTTGGTGTCTTTGGACACACAGTCGAATAACTGGGCTTAGAATTAAATGAATTTCAATAGTCTGGTTTAGACTCCCATTACTTTTGGTTCTGAAATTGACAGGCTAGTTAGCTCAGAAGTGTAGAGTATACTTTTAACATGATCCTTTCTGAGGTGCAAGTGTGCAGCTGCTTTTCTGGAGGAGTGCTTTTTTCTTCTTGAAAGTCAACCCATTTAGAATGTAAAATGGAGGGAGTAAGGAAGGAGAGTCTGTCCAACCTTCTTTCTTATAGTTTAGCCCCATTAAAAGGCAAAACTACTGAATTGTTCTAGGTCTTCATGTTTAGCTTGGCTGTGTAAATTGGTATTACTGTTTCATTGTTAGTGGTGACTTAGCTCCTCATGCAGCATTGACCCTGTGTTGATTGCATGTATTAACAATATGGGTATTGAGGCTTAGGAGCCTTCTCTTGCTTCCCAAAGGGTCTGAACAGATGTATTTTACTGAGGTTTCTGTTAATGAGTTTTTAATCTTTACGGGAAACAAATTTTAGAACTAGCAGGTGTGCCTTCTGTTCTACTGTTGGATGAGAATTTTTTGACAACTTGAGAAAATTTGGAAGCTTTTTTCCTTTTTAATTAAATGTACAGAGGGCAGGGGAGCACTTGCCTAAAAAGTGATTCTTTCTGCTTAGTTTAATGTGGGTGTAGGTAGTTCTGACAATGCCAGCCTGTTGTGTGATGTCTATCAATTCACCAGCCAAAGATCAGGTCAGCTGAAGCCAAAGAGGTGGCTTGGAACTAAACAGAGCTCATTTCTGAATGGAGCTCCAGAGTGGTTGCCTAACCTTTGTTGCCTGCTGCTCTCATAAGCATAGCCCTAATATCTCTAGGCACTTAAATCTTTCCTATTCCAGCCTGCAGAGCTAGCAGTTGTGAGAGGAAAATGTTCTGATTCTGCTTAGTTTGTTCTGGAGTACCTCATCCTTTCTGTCTGTTGTTTTATCATGTAACACTCTTTTTCACTTTCTGCTCTGTTTCAGCCTAAGTATATGACAGAAGCTATGCTGATCCTAGGAAAGCTTTATTATGTGGAGGGATGCTACAGAGATGCCATCAGCATGTATGCAAAAGCAGGAATTGATGACCTCTCAACCAAAGATGAACCTCTGTACATGCTGCGTTTGATAACTGAAGCCTTTGTGATTAAAGGTAAAGGACCCTGTATGTGTATTTTAAATATGCTGGTTTTAGGTTGAAGTTGAAGGTATTTCTCCAAGTGATTTGATTGGAGCAGAGTTAGGGCAAAGATGTATGTTGTAGAAAATCCTACTGGGTATGGTCTGTGTAGTTTAAACCAAAAGGCATTACAGAGTCTAGTCCATGGTTTTTAAACTTGGTTTAGAAAAGCTTGAAATTTTAAGTCTTGTGGTAACTCTTGGCTCTAAGTCAGTGACATGCTTGAGCTTGTGTGACCATTTCGGGAAAATCTAAATTAAGCACTCAGCAGAACTGGGGCCTGTGCTTTATCTAAGAAAGAGTTCACCTTCTTCTAAATTTCATTCTATGAATGAACCATGGATGATGTCTCCAGGTTTTAAACTCTGGACTAACAGAATGTGTGCTTTCAAAGTAGATAGTATATTTTTGCTATGCATGTCACACAGTATCAGTATGTACAAATAGGAATCTCTCCTTCCTCTTATAACTCTACAGACATTGCACTGTTTGAGAGATTCTAATAAAAACTACCTCCACAGGTAGTGAAATTGCATTTCCTTTTCGAGCTGGGGAAAGGAAGACCCTAGTCAGTTTTTGGCTTGGGGGGAGAAAAAGATCAGTAATCTTCTCCTTCATTTGCTTTCAGTTCCTTTATAAATGTTGCTTAAGTACTGCTACCTATCTACTGCTTTCTACTCTTTTCAGCATGTCCACCAGCTAATTAGGTGAATGAGAACTCTGATGATCAGATACCTTCAACTGGTATGTAAAATAGTGAAACCAAATCAACCCAAAATACTGTTTGACTGGGCTTGCTAGTATTACTGATAATAATTGAGTGTTTCGTGATCTCACGCAGTCATTCCACTTTTTTGAAACCCTGTTTGTGCTGCTTTGCTTGCTTTTGATTTTTGTTTTCTGTGATACTGATTGAATCTGCTTCATTAATGAGCTTTTGTGGAGCAGGACTAATTTACCTGTAACTCATGCTCACACTTGCATGGCACAGAGAGGCGAGTACCTGCTGGTGCATTCTTAGCGGCGTATTTGAGAGCAGCTGGTGGTGCACTCCAGAGTCTGAAGGAGATGCATTGTCCTTGCTGGGAACTGGATAAGACCTTTGGTGAGGTGTGGGTGTAGTGAAAAGAGGTGTGTGGATACTAATGGAATAATACTGTTTGTATTGACTACCTAACTGCATATGAAGACGTGGAGATGTTTATTTCAGAGAATCTGACTGCAATTTTTTTGTTTTTTCACCATGTGCTTTAGCATGGAATGTAAATACTGTGGTGCCCCTGTGAATCGTATGGAGCCCCTGCCATTGCAGGGCAACCTCTGTTCTGTTACTGTTCCACAGTCTTTATTCTTTCTCAATGATAATTATTTTCAGATTAGCCAGGGTATCAAGGGTGTAGTAAGTCACTCAGTATTCTACCAAAGCTTTGGCAGAGAAAAGTGAAGCAGAGTGGAGCTTGTCCAACTGAGTTTGGAAAGGGCACTCACTGCTAAGATCAGTGTTCCCTCATGCCATGTGCTCAGCTTCCCAGTCTTGCAGAAATAATCCCTTATGTTAGAATTTTGCACAGGTAGCTAAGGCAGTAGCAGTGTAGATTTTTTTCATTTTAAAACATGTCTGCCCAGGCTACCTCTGCAGGACAAGTATGGAGTTGAATTATTTAAAATACATTTATACTTATGCTATAGATTTTTCTTATTCCCTTGGTTAACTTGATCTCTCTCTAAAAATTTTAATATTGATCCGTACTATATTTTTGCCTTTGGTTGAACTATTGGTCACTTATGCAATCTGAAACCTTCTTTAAAGATGTTCTTGAATGTTGCTGGTAGTAAAATTTTTGCAGGGGTCATTTAGGCAAAAGTCCAGAAAAGCCACAGTCCTTTCTGTTTCGGGGCAGAAGTTAAGTTTCCTGCTTAATTTCTTACTCACATTTTTGGAAATAAGAGAAAGCAGTTGGTTTAGTAGAATATCTGTGTTCATCCAGCATTAGTTAAAGACCAGAACTTTGTATCAGCTGACAGTACAAATTGAAACTGCTTTGATTTTGTGTAGTTAGTACTGCTGTGTTGTGCCTGTATGCATAGTGGCAGTGTAGGTTCTCAAGCACTCAGAATTAGGCTGGAAAGGTCATGGAAAAAAGAAAAGTCAAACCAAAAGCTTATTTTTTTAATGCTGACATTTATCCTTTAAATGTTGGAAATGAACAAAAATATAACAAGAAAGATGTGGGATGCACTGGGAGGAGCTGTGTAGATGAAGTCAGTGGTAGAAATTAAATGTGAACCAGCAAAACCAAGTTTTAGAGCACCTTTTAACCTCCACAGCACTGAAGGTTAGACATTGAGCTAAATCTCTGTGGCCTTCCTCTGAAGGTCTATGGCATGTGATAGGTACGTATTATGGTAAGAAGCAATATGGATTTGCACTGTTGTGATTGGACTACAAATGCTGAGCAGGGAAAAAGTCTCTCTGGCTTGCCTTGCTCATTAGACTTCCACTCAAAATGAGTATCAGGAAGTAAACATTGAAGTTCTTTATAGATGTGGGGACTCATGCAGTTGACAAGTCACAGGAGAAATGGTAGAGAGGGCAAGACTCTTCCAGTTTCTCAGTTTAGTGATGCTCCTTGTCGTGTTTCTAAATCCCCATGTTGTGAGGATAGAAGTTCTGTGAATGTTGTGGGTGGAGATCTGGCAACAGTTTGATTTTTTACTATGACTAATTTTACCTTCTGTAGTTGGTTAATAATTGACTGGTTTATGCTTGTCTCCTTCCTCTTCATCCTCCATGAAGTTAATCCCTCCTTTAAACCTCTGCTCAGTTCACAATACTGCAGGTAATCTCTGATGCAAGCAACTCTGTGTGTTGCATAAAAGAGTATTGAGTAAGCAAACTTTGCTTCTGATTCACTTGGGACACTTCGCGGCTTTGTTCCCTGGTGTTGTCCATTTGAAACAAGCAAGCAAAAAGGACTTCAGAACAACATGTGTGTTACTGTCAGGGTCCACTGGTTTCCCTCTGTCTGTGCTTGCTGCAGAAACCCATCAGAGATCTCTGTTCTCAGTGAGTAAATCTTCCTGGTAGTAGGATAGGTTGCTACTTACATGTTACAAAGCACAGTATAGCTCTAGCCAGGGCTTTAGCATACCCAAGTTTCAACAAAGAGGTTTCTATAAAGTTGCAGTGTTTGCTGTGCTGCATGAGAGCATGAAGAGAGCTGCGTTAACTGAGGCAGATGTTGCCAGCCTGAGTGATGGAGGCTCAGGCGGGGCTCATGTGACATGTGGGCCCTGTGCTTGTAATGACTGAGAGGGACTTTGCCTTGTGGTCAGGGATGGGTGGCATCAGAGCTGCTGCAGGGTGAGTCAGCCCTGTGCTGAGGAGCTCCCTGTCAGGCCAGGC
Organism: Neodrepanis coruscans; assembly: GCA_013400695.1. Taxonomy (NCBI): domain Eukaryota; kingdom Metazoa; phylum Chordata; class Aves; order Passeriformes; family Philepittidae; genus Neodrepanis; species Neodrepanis coruscans. The sequence continues at coordinate 8,161 of VYZS01067780.1, read as the reverse complement.
ACTGAACTTCCTCATCTTGGAGTGGGGTAGCCTGGAGATAGAAAGGCCTAAATCTGTGCAGCACTGAAATGGGATTGCAAATGGTATCTAGTTTGCGAAAGGGTTTCTAGTGCGTTAAAGGTTTAAAAGTCCAACTGCCTATTTTTCTCCTTTTCTCCAAGTCCATCCTGCAGTAATTTTTGTGTTACTGGCCATTTGCAGACCAGGGTCGGTTAACTTGTGCAGCTTCAGTTTGAACTCTCTGTACTGTCAGAAACTGGATGTTCTGGAGTGATTCATCACCTCTGCAAATGGCATGTGACGTGGATGAAATGCATGGTATTGTCAATACAGCCTCCTCTCTGGTGACTGAGAGGAGACTGTGGACTAATTTGAGATAAATCCTTTGTAAATTTGTTTCTAAAAGTTTTGGTTTTTTTGTTGTTGTTGTTGTTGGTTTTAACTTTAGGAAAGATATCTGTTGTATCAAAAGGCTGCAGTATGAGCTTGGTCTTTTTAGATCTCAGAAAGGTGCATGTGGAAGAGAACAAGGTAATATTATGTCTGTAAGAAGCTTTGATCATACTCCGTGTTTTATTCTAACAAGCCTGACCACAAGTCACGTATGAGGAAATGAAACTGTGTTAGTGCAGTGACTTGGAGTTGTATATATTTTGTTCTTGAACCCATTTTAGTCATTTTAAGATGTTTAAGATCTGTGTTGTGACACTTTTGAAAAGCCGTAAGATCATGAGATGAACTCTGCTGGACTGAGCCTCTAGTCTTTAGAGCTTTCCTAAGAGCTGTGAATGGTATTGCTGAAAGCAAAACCCTGAATCTACCATGTGAGGGTTTTTCCTGAGTTTGATAATGATAAACAGACTGGAGCTTGCTTCCAGGGTCCTGTGTTCAGTCCAGCTTGTTGTGAATTATTTTGTGTTCGTTCGTTCGTTTTTAGGACAAATTACTGGGCTTACATGTCTTTCTGTTTCTCTTGTGGTTGTATCTTTTAAAACTTCTGTGATAGTGAGGTCAGCATGCTTGGAAGTATATTGTTGCTTTTTTTTCCCAAGAGAAATCTTAGTCGTAGGTTTGTAATACTGGAAGTGGTTATTTGGAGCCTGTGGTAGCGTTCTGAAAGGAAAATGGTGATATCACACAGAGATAATAAACAGAAAACCTGACCTTTTACTTGGCTGATTTGAAAACTACTTGCTTGGTTTTAACTGTGGTTTTAAATTGATCAACTGAAGTCTCAAAATTTGAATAATCTGCTTTAAACTTGCCTTGTGATTGCTTAATTAGTTTCTCATTTTGTTGGCTCGGGCTACTCTTAAAACAGTAGGTTGCATTCAATAAATATAAGTTTGGTATTAAAGTTGTTTATTCTAGCTAATCAGAGGATGTATCATGCACTTGTTTATACACTTCTTTGTAGTGAATTGACATTTGCTTGTGTGTCATTGATTTTTCTAGTACGGTTCTAATACGGTTTTGTACATGATGATGAATTTCCTAGGTGAGATTTGTATTCGGCTGTGTTTTTTTGGAAATTAGAATAAAATATACAGTTAAAGATAGCTTTATTGCAAAACTATGTTCTGATAAATCTATTTTTCCCCTCTTCTCTAAAGAATTTGATTAAGAATCTTTTCAGTTTAATAAATGAATTTCAATAACTTAGTGTTTCTGATAAGCATTAAAGCTGATAAATTTCTTGTCATGTGTGCATTTTTTTTAAATTTGTAGATTAAATGGGGGAAAATAACCTTTCCTATTTGGTTTATTTAGTCAAAGCTTTGTTGGTTCATTGAACTAAATTAGTGGAGAAACTGAAAGGGAGAAAGGTAGGTGTTTTGGTTTTTTTCCTTGTTCTATGTTTTTTCTCTCTGAAAGAGAGCACCACTATTTTGAAGACTATTTCAATATTTAATCAAACTCTTATTTCAGACCCTAAGCCACTAGCTTTTCCAGTTAAGTTTTTTTTACTAGATGCTGTTGATCCCATAGTGCAAGGATACATTCCATTCAAATAATGTGAATAGATTATTGTGTGTTACTGGCTTAACTTAAGCAGCCTTACTTTTAATATGAGTTTCCAGTTAGCTTCTCTGGGGTGAGCATTTGTCCACTTAGTTTTTGATAAGTGAGATGGTAGTAACAAAACTGAGGAGTCTTATGGAATACAGACTGCAATGATTTTGAGTGCCACCAGTTTGAACAATTTCAAGTGCAGATAAACTGAGTTTAGAAACACTATGTAGTTTTGCAGGGTCATGATTTATTTCATAATCTTCTTTTGAAAGTGAATTTACATTTCTAACTTCTTTTTACAGGAAGCATTTTTAATTCAAGTCATGTTTTATAAACCTCTTAACTTCTTAATGAGCTGTTCATGCACTTTCTGAGCCTACTTCTCATTTCAGATTGCATAATGTTTTTCGAGGTGTCTTTTCCTTTTTCCAGACAAAGGTTTGGACTACTATGCTGCTTCTTGTATGTTAGAAAATCCCCTCCCAGTGGTTATGCATACTCTTGTGCTTGGGATCTTTACTTACAGGCTCATTTTTAAGTGTTCTTGAGGTTCTTTAAGAAAAGCTTTGCTGTAATACCTAAACAGAGATAGTGCATGTATCTTACTGTGTAAGAACATTAATTGTCTTGTCAACTGAGATAAGTGTAGGAAATGGGTTAATGAAAGGTTGATGAACATTCACATAAGTAATTTGCTTTGTGTGGGGAGAACTTAAAAGGTAAAAGCAGTTGTAATTGCACGTGTCAAGATAAAGATGATTGATTTCTGTATTATTGTTTAGAAGCCGTATGACTACAAGGAAAATACTCAGATCTGCTAGTGGTAAAAAAGAGAACCCAGATCTCCCTCCTCTCCTTCCAGAAGAGTCAGCCCACTCCTGCACCCTCCCTTGGTGCTGAGTTTTCATCCTGCCTGTATTGCTATTACTGACCTACCTGAGGGCAGTGTGTAATAATGTACACATTTAGCAGAAATGGGCAGTGGTTGTAAGGAGCAGGAGAAAAAATCCTGTGAGCCTGAATTCTCTCCCTGTCTCTCCCCATTAGTTTCAGCATCAAGTATGATGCTGTTTAGGCACTGATGCTTATTATGGCATATGTACTTAAAGCTTTTACTTGAAAGTCTAAGCCTTCTTTACCCTAACAATCTTGCTTAAACCAGAAGGGTCGTTATCTTAACATGTTCTGACTTCCCTGGGATCCCAATTCACTGCTGTCTGGAACCTGCCCACCTTGGAAGTCACAGTGCTGGCTAAGTGCTTGAATTCATTCAGCTAAGGCTTTCCTAAAGACAGCACCAGTGTTCTTCATAGTCTTTGGGAAAGCTTGTTGATTGTGAAAAGCCAGAATTAAACCGTGCACAAAGTTAAGATGAGAAAAGCACAGGTTTGGGTGATAGGTAAGGGAAAAGTTATGTAAAACTTTGATTTTGTGTTTTTCATACAAATACATGGCTTTTCAGTGATAGTGGGCTTCATGAGGATGATATGCCAGTATGCAACTGTGTTCACCTATATGCTGCTTTTGAGATGATATATTGGCTTACACTAGTCTCTGTCCCTTGACTGCTGTTTACTCTACTGGCAGCTACTTGGTGAGGTTACTTCCATCAGTAATTTCAGCTGCTGCTGTGACTAAGAAGAACTTAGTGGGACATAGTGGAAGAAAAAAATTTGGTGGTGTTTTTTTGTTTGTTTGTTTGTTTTGGTTTTTTTTTAAAGGATCAGGCAGGGCAGGGCACAAATTCCTTTGTTGGAATCCTCTGCAGACTACAAAGAGTTGAAGTTCATCTCTCTGAGCACTGAGATCTGTTGAGAGATGAGTTCCTTTAAACACAGACTAAATAACAAAATCAGTTTTCTTGCCTGGCCATTTGAAAAATTGAGTCCCAGCCAAAAGAATTTATGGTCACATTGGAAATTAAAGTTTCAAAAACTCAGAATTACAGAATATGCTGGGATCCCACAAGGATCATTGAGTCCAACCCTTAGCTCTGCACAGGACTATCCCCAAGAGTCACACCATGTACCTGAGAGCATTGAACAAGNTGCTGCTGGATCAGATATTTTACTTTTTCAGAAGTAGTTTGTTCAGCACAATCAGCTATGCACAAATACAGCATGAGTGTGATTTTAGACTCCTGAAGAAAGTTAGTCACAGGCCACTAAATACAGATTACTGAAATTTGGAAAGTGGAAAAAGGAAGTAACTTCTGATTTTTGTTAATGTGATTTGGTTTCTGTCATGGTAGAGTTTCATTATTCTTCCACTGCCTTCTCCACACAGAGTTGCAGGTGCTGGCTACACACAATGCATAAAACCTTCTTCACCTTCTGCACTATGATTTAGTTCTCTAAAATTGTGGGCTTAGCAGCATCAGGAGATACAAGAATGTGTGCACAGTGTTTGTAAAGTTACAGGAGACAACATGCTACACTCTTATTTTCGCTGTATGAAAACAAATACAAAAACACTCCCAGATGGCCTAAGCTAGAGGTAGCTTTTAGATGGCCGTGACATGACTGTCTCGCTGGGGCTGTGTTGTATAGCATGGTATGTGTTCAGTGGTTATGGGAAATTTCCATGTGCTGGTTTGCCCTGGAGTAAGTTTTGAATGTCTCTGCCCATCTTTTAAGTGACAGGCCAACGAGCCTGTTAGTCCTCGCAGGCTCTGTCTGTTCTAATAACTTTTAGTAGAACTGACTTGAGTGCTTGATATGAATCATCATAGGAAAAGTCTCCTCTAGGCTGAACAGACCTCAGGGTAAGACATTTTGTTGGCAGAACTTGTTTTCACTTTTTTTGGCAAAAGATGCATCTTTTAAATGTTAATCCGCATAAGAGAGAGAGGCTTTGTTCTATACCTGGTATGCACTTCAAAGTGCTAATTTTCACAATTCTGACAGCAAGATAGGAAGCATGCTGTTAATTCGTGTTGGTGTCAGAGTAGCTGTCTGATAGGCAGAAGCCTGACTTTGTAGATGTTGATGTCTCAATAAAAGGGCCTGGTATCCATATGTCATATTTGGGTTTTGGAATAGGAATGTCAGAGTTTGGAGTTGCTCTT
>VYZS01067779.1:11786-23452 GCA_013400695.1 Neodrepanis coruscans | reverse complement strand
AGGTATTTTTAGTATAAATTTCTGCTTCCTTTTGTAGCAATTACTTCAATCTAAGTAACAAAAGCCATTCTTAGGGAAACAACCTTGGACAGACATGCTTAAGGTCAGGGTCACAGAACATCTCCTGAGATACATGTTTGCTGTCAAATCAATCACTGCTCTCTTCTGAGCCAATGAGTAAACATCAGCTATACAAGCACAGTTGTTCCTAGAAGGGCTGGCCTTCTTAAGGAAAAGAAAAAAGGTAGGAGTAGAAAGTTGAACTAGCTTTCTTGACCTCAGAATAAGAAGAAAACATGCTGCAAATCTCCTTTTGCCAATTCCCTAGTACTCAGATTGGTGGCTCAAAAGTAGTTGGAGCTAAAAAGCCACAGCAAAAATGGTATGATGAAGCTTGGCGCACAGTAATCTTGGTGATGTCTCACTGACAGTGCTCCCCTTAGCAATCAGTGGGATTGCATAGGAGTGAATGAGGTTTTACTATGCCCTGAAGGATATATTTGTTAGCAGCAAGGCTTGGATCAGGGTTGTATCTCTTCCCCTTTCCCTGGAGAGACAGTGTAACACTGATTATTAAGGATTACATGCTGTGTTCATGATAGGGAGAAAGAGTATAGATCTGCTTCACCCCACATGATCAGCTTATTCCTGCCTCATATGTAGGAAAGGATCTATTCTGGTTGCTAGATTGATGATGAGTGACTAGGAAAACATGAAACATCACCAGGACAAGAGGTGTTTCACTAGGATGTAAGGAGTCCGAACTGTCTGTCACAACATTTGGGTTGTGAAATTAGGGTTTACCAAGAAACGTCTAGGTGGAGTTGAAACAATGTTGTCTGCTGCTTAAATTAATTATATCATGACAACTGCTGAGCTGCTGAGATTCTTTAGGGAGACAGTCTGGGACTATGTTGTTCCATGGTGCCATGGCATGTGCTGTAGTGTGGAGGTTTATCTTCTTATATTAGATATATCTTTCAAACTACATGGAGCTGGTAAAGCTCGTCATACACAGTTGCAATATGACAGGCCATGCAGAAACTAAAATATTTTTATTGTGCAAAACATGCACAATAGCTTTGGCATCATTCCCAGTTGTTAAATGTTGCATTTTACATCAGTAAAATATTCTGGTCAGGTCTCAGCCTCTGCACAAAAACAACAAAAAACAAACAAAAAAAGCAAAAACAAACACAAAACTACTACAAACAAGAGAACAAGAGTAACATAAGCTTCAGTCGGCAGGAGAAACATAAGCCTCAATCTGCATTAACAAGGGTTTTAAGCCGCTTGCTGCCACTAAGCCCTTCTATTGAATTTTAACTGTATTATGTAGGTTTTTTCTTCTTATTTGTAAGACATTAATGAATTCTGAGTGGAGATTTAGTAATTTACTCTGAAGCCTGATTTGGCCTAGGGACTAGTATTACAAGCTACACCCTGAAGCATGACTTGCCTTTTTGCAGCGGTAAAAAGAACTTTTCTCCCTGGAACAATTTACAGCCATGTTTTTTCCCCTGAGTTTGCATTCATTGACTTAGCATTTAGAGTTTAACATAATCATATGAGCGAGTCTAATCACAATCATATCAAAACAACCAGGGCAACAGGCCCAGCCAGCATGGGTTTATGAAAGGCAGGTCCTGCTTGATCAACCCGATCTTCTATGACAAGGTAACCTATTTAGTGGATGAAGGAAAGGCTGTGGATATTGTCTATGTGCACTTCTGTAATGTCTTTGACACCATTTCCCACAGCATTGTCCTGGAGATATTGGCTGCTTATGGCTTAAGAGTGTGCACTGTTGGCTGGATAAAAAAACCTGGGTGGTTGGGCCCAGAGAGTTGTGGTGAATGGAGTTACATCCAGCTTGTGGCCGGTCCCAGGTGGTGCTCCCCAGGGCTCAGTGTTGGAGCCAACCCCATTTAGTATCTTTATCAATGATCTGGATGAGAGGACCAAGTGCTCCCACAGTCAGTTTGCAGATGACACCAAGCTGATTGTGAGTATTGATCTGCTGGAGGCTCTGCAGAGGAATCTGGACAGGCTGGATAGATGAGCTAAGGAAAATTTTATGAGGTTTGACAAGGCCAAGTGCCAGCTCCCACACCTGGGTCACAACAAGCCCATGAAACACTATGATCTTGGAGCAGAGTGGCTGGAAAACTGCCCAAGGAAAAGGACCTGGGGATGCTGGTCCACAGATACTGAACATGAGCCAGCAGTGTGCCCAAGTGGCCAAGAAGGCCAATGGCATCCTGGCTTGGATTAGAAACGGTGTGGCCATCAGGACCAGGGCAGTAATTGTCTCCCTGTCCTTAGCACTTGTGAGGCCACACCTCAAATCCTGTGTTCTGTTTTGGATCCCTTACTGAATGAAAGGCATCGAAGTGCTTAAGTGAGTCCAGAGAAGGGGAATGGAGCTGGTGAAGGGACTGAAGCACAACTCATAGGAGTGGCTGAGGGACCTGGGGTTGTTTAGCCTGGAGAAAAAGAGGCTCAGGGGAGACCTTATCGCTGGATGGACCTTCCAGGCAGGAGGGGATTCTTTTCTATTCACAATCACACATCCTGTGTTTGTCCACATACATGGCTTTCAATAACCTCTTTAGACAGAGGATGAATAACGGCTTTTTCTGTGCGAATTTTCTCTTATTAACTTGCAGCTCAGATGTTATTTAGCATTTTATAGTGATGCCATAAGGGGTATGCTTAAGATTTGAGAATTCACTATAGCTGGTTGGCTGAGTAACTTAGAATATTAAGGGTAGAAAACGGCCTGTCCTTCACATGTTTGCATTCTTCTGTATAGATAAAGAGGCAGTGAAGTCCAAACATAAGAGCTGGGCTTCTAGGCCTGGCAGAAGCTGAACGGGGGTGGGGATAGGCAATAAGGGACCATTCTGTTGGGTGTTTTAGGGGCATAGTAATAAGATGGGGTTTAGTTGGCTAAGGTATAATGGGTGGGCACTAGAGGTTATAAAATTGGAGAGATTGTTATGAATTTCCTCTTTGGACCATCAGACACCACCAGTAAAAGCTGCTCTCTCCCTGCATCGTGAGTCTGTCTCGCTTCTTATCTTGGCCCTGCCTGGGCCCTGACGGCAACAATAGCATGTTATATGGAAAAGAAAACTAGTTTCTATGGAGAGATTGTGAACTAAAGTTCAGCTTCCACAGAACCCTGCACCACAAAATACATGAAGCCAACAGTTCACACTGAATCTCACTGGTTTTGATAGAAAAAGAGGTAACTGTTATTTTACATGAACTTGCATAACCAGAAATGTATTGGAAGTGTCAGGTAGATAGGGAGAAAGCAATCAGGGTAACACCTACGTTTTTAGAGGTTGAGAGAAAGAAATTTCTGCAGTAAGTTGCAAGGAGATCTGTAACACTATCTCTCCACCATGGTGGGTCTGATGGAAGGAGCCAAGAAGCTTTACGGGCATTCTTCCACCTGTCAGCCATGCAGTAGCTTTGGGACCCTACAAAGCACTGCCTTCAGGCATCTCTTATCTAGTCTTATGAAAACCTGACTCTAACACCTCAAAGACAGTGTGTACTGGAGTGTCTGTACATTAAATGACTTTCTGATTTAGTGTCATGACAAGCCTGACAGTTACAGTTTCTAAGAACAATGCTAACATTGTTCTCCAAACCTCACACAAGACAAGTGTCCTCTAGCCTTCCGTGGTCGTTGCCAAGGAAGATCCCCAACAGTCTACTAGGACAAAAGTTTTGATCAAAAATCCACTCCTTGCAGAAATATCTGAAAGCCTCAAAAGTGCTTCTTGTGACTGCAAGCACTGGACCAGTGTACAAAGCAGAGTGAGCAACCAGACTTATGTTATGCTCCCTGCCTTGTGAGCATCTCTGGGGTGAAATTAGCCTGGAGAAAAAGAGATAAGCTCTTGTTTGTGAGAAAACAGAATTTGTGATATAGCATATATTGTAGCTTACAAAGACAAAGCTTCCGTAATTGTTTCTACTTGCCAAGTCCTCTCATTAATACCACCATGAGCTTTTTTTAAACAAGTCTTTAACTATGACACTGACATAATTATGTGAAACTCTATTGCTGCCTGTTTACTATCTCTGCTCTTCTGATCCGAAATTTCAAGCCTAATCAACCTAAAAAAGCAAATCGTACTAGATCATGGTAAAGATTCAGATTTAGTCTGTATTTCAGACTTTAAAGGGATATCAATTCTATGTGCAAGAAGGGCTACCAGTTGTTTCTTATTGAATAAATGAGCTGCATTTCTATCTACAGAGATTGTATTCTATGCATCATTCAGAATCTAAAGCAAGAAAGTTAATACAGTACAATACCCACCATAAAGATGATAATTTATTATGTAACAATGCATACATGAAATATCTGTCAATTTTGTGATAGGGCTTTATAGTGGTATAACAACCTGTGATCCTGACTACTTCATTACCCCAGAATTATATACTGAGGCTGAGATGAAGAGTAATATAATTAAGGGTGAATCATATTATTATTATGGCAAATTTTGCAATAACAGTGTACTTTGTACAAAAAGTTATCTACTCATATCCTCATAAACCATGAGACAAGTACAATCATGATGCTGCATTTTCTTCTACTCAGGGTGTGCCAAGTAGCACAAAGAAGAAGGCTGTAAAATTATTAGGATTAGCACTGTTTTCCATGGCACTGAGCAAAGATTAAACCATGAAAATTTAAGAAGACCAGAAATGTAGCAGCTCCTAGACATTCCAGCTAGGGACAAAAAGGAGTAGAAGTGTGGGAGTCTTTTCATAATTCAGAGTAGTTCACAGAAAGAGACTTATGAAGGAGCTCTGATCAAGATAGTAAGAATTAGTTCATCATAACAGGAGGAAACAAAACTTTATTTCTCCTAAGAACTTATTTCTTGGGTAATGCATTCATTTCCATGAGATCTCTGTAATGAGCCAGCACATAACATTGTATCCAGCACTAATTCTGTTTGAAAACATTCCTTAGTGCTTCCTGTGGGGAAAATCTCTCTTCCAGAAACTACTGTGTTTTGAGTCCACAAACAGCAACTACTAAGGAGACTACAAGAAAAAGCTGAACTTCTATGCAGAAAATGTCAGAATTTGGACCAGTGTATGGAAACTAAAAGTCCCAATTTGCCTCTACCTACCCTAACAGATATTAATTCTGCTGTGACAGGTACGAGTGTTTCTCAGTTGTTCTCCAAAATCTGACTTACAAGGAAATTTTAAGTAACCATAAAGCTAATAATTTAGCACTACAATTTCTGAGTGCCAGAAACCTCTACGAAAGTGCAGAGGTGTCACAGCATAATATTATAAACAGATTGTATTTGTTCACCAGTACAATGTTGTCTCACAAGCTGAAAAGAAAAAAGGCTTTTTATCTCACCTTATATTTAGCTTAAAAAGCATCCTGTTCAAGAAACTTATAGACATTCTTTCCTCTTACTTGTTCAAGGTTTTTTACCTATAGTGCCTGCTTCTCTTTTTATGCCAATACACTTTTATTATAAACAGACATTCAGATTGCTTTAATGACAACTATTGCTCTGACAAGATTGCTTTGGTCCAACCCTGCTCATGTCCTTTGGAAGCTGTTGCAACAAAAATTATTCCATGTGGGTGCCAAAGAAACTGATTCGAAGACATACTAGCTTCCTGCAGTATGTCAAATAGATTACAGAAATCGAACAGAATCATCTGTGATACAGTTAAGCTGTAGAGCTCAGTCTGCTCCTTGGAGCAGTGTTTATAATCATACACAGCAAGCTTTGAAGAGTGCATGCCATCTGCTGGAATCAACAAGACTTCTTACAGAGGAAATCCTAAAAGGCAGCAATAATTTTGACCCAGTGAAAAGCATCTTCTTCTTTGTCTCATGTGCCTTCATAATCAGAGTTTGGAACCTTTTTTTCATACTGTACCTTTAGAATACATGAAAAACAGTATTAAACACACTGTGACCATAATTTCGTGAAAGGGGCAGTTTTCTATTCACACAGACTAATAATTTAATCCAGTAGCTCTATGAAGTGGAATGGACATTCAAATACATAGGTTGCTCAGGTGATCTGCTTGTATTTTTCCCTTCTTATCAGCATATCAGAGAGGTCTGCTAGGAAACTACACTCAGAAAACCAGCAATATTAAGGTGGGAGCTCATAAATAAATACAAAATAGCTTTAACAAAGAAGAGTATATTTGGGATTATGGACCTGAAGATGAATGACTGGGTTGTTATCTACTTTATATGTTATACGCGTGTTGTGGGTTAGAAGATAAAGCTGTTTTCCCCCCCTTTCTCCTCCCCCAGCATGGGGGAGGGTGCGTGTGTGTGTGTGTGTGTGCGTGTGTGTGCGTGTGTGCCCGGCTAGCCCAGCGTGGCTGCGTTCCCCGCCTGCGGCGTTGGTGCGGGCCTGGCCCCTCTTGGGCCGGCGGGAGCGGCTGCCGCGGCCCGGTTTCACCTGCGGGGGTGCAGTGGCCCCCTCCCCCCACCGTATTCATGCCGGGCGGCGTGGCCGTCCTTGGTTGGAGCTCGGCGCTGCCGCAGCTGCGGCGGCACCGGTGGTGCTGGCAGTGCCGGCGGCAGTGGCGGCATGGCTGCGGGTGCAGGTGCGGCAGTGGCTGCCAGCACGCGGCAGGGGCGGCATGGCTGCTGGTGCAGGCGCAGCAGCGGCTGCCAGCGCACGGCAGGCTTNCGGTTTCTAACTGTCTGAGTGTTGTTTTTCAGAAAGCTGAGCGGAGGCTCGTGCTGCTGTAGGTTCCTCAGGTCAGCCATAGAACCTGGGAGAGCTGAGGTCGCGGTCCTTCTCTATTTATCCCGGTGTCTCTTCCAGAGCCCCCAACAGAAAAACAGCGCTATCCTAGAGCTTTCCCATCCCAACACGGGGTCTGGGAGAGCTTAATTTGTCTGTTTTTGCACTTTATTGTCGGTTTTCTGGGCATGTGAAATAAACTGTGTTACTTGTGTGTTTTCTTTTTGGGTGTGTGTGGCTTCTCTCGGACATCTCTTGTCAGTACCACGCTTCCTAGTGGTAAAACCACGACAACGTGTGATGCCCTCAGGGTATGTGCTACACCCTCAAAGGATCTGCCTGTCTCCCCTACGTCTGTTTACAGTCCTTTTACAGATAGCAGGAACAGGATTATTTTTGGTATTCCATAAGTCTCTATCCTAACAAGGTATTTTCTTCAACATTTAATTTTTCCTGCTTATTTAGTATTGTCAACTGGACTGTACCACTTCGGGTAGTCTTGGCTGAACTATTACAGTTCAGCCTGGTTGTGTCTTCTTGGAGAGATGCTTCACTTCAACAAAGAACAGCATGGTTACTATATAAATGTTGAAGACAATTTTCTATATCTAAAAGTTCTGAGGCTCAACAGCAGAATGCATTACTCTGAGCTACAGCAGTTCATTTCCTGCATGATACAACTGCTGTCACTGGATAAGGACACAACAGTTTTTGTGAAAACTAGGATTGATTTTCTAATCTTGGACAAATTCAACCATGGAAACTTGACTTTTTCAAAGTTATTGGAAAAAAAGATTAATTTTCCAAATTATTCTATGCTTCTTTCCCTAATTTAATATTTTTTTAAATATGAAGAATTTTCAGGAGATCTCCTGTGATGCAGGTCAGACTAGAGGGCTCACTTAATTCAGTCTGAAATGTCTGAGAGTGACCAGCTATAGATACTAAGGACATGACTATAAGACAATCATGTCGCACAATATTTCCCCAAAGTACTGCCCTGGCATTCATTGATCTGTGGGTTGTGGATTTCAAATGTTACCCAGACATAAATTCTAAGACTCCTTCAATATAAAGTTAGAAAAAGGAAGTAGAAGGAGACACCACGAGAAATTTTTCCCATTCTTCCTTGTGAGACCTAGAATCCAAATTGCTTAAGGAGAGACCAAGCATGAGATGACACTGGGAACCTCTGCAGAACATGCTATACAAATAGGAAGCTTGCAGAGTTTTAGCTTAAATTATACTTAGTTACATCTCCAATCATAAATTACAGAACAATCTTAATCCCATACACATTTACTGTATCTATGTTTTCCATAGTAAATACCAAAGCATATTGTGTAAACATCATGTTCAGCAAAATGGTGCTGGCAGGGTACTTTCATGAAAGGAATAAAAAGTCTAAGCTGAATAATGAACTCCTGTGAGTTAAGCTTATATTGAGTTTCTCCTGACATTTCTACTAAAGCCAATTAAATGTTTACCTAAAGTTGGAACTATGGAAAATCTCATTCACTTTTGGAGGAAATTATTTCCAAGAAAAAAAAAAGCCATTACCACTATATGTTTAAGAATGGATGTTTTCATGTGAGTTTGAAACGGGATAGTAAAACTGTGTGAAGCGTGACACTCCTCAGTTGTCAACTGGCCTGTCCCTGGTCAATGTTAGAGGAAACACACCTAACTGGAGGCTTACTTTAGAGCACATGTCACACCCAAACACAATCTTCTGTCTTTTAATCTAATGAATAGAGATCTCCTGTGACACAGCTGTGTGTTAACTCAGCAGCTCTTACACATGTCCTTAGAGTTAAGTACATGCTCATCTAGTTGACTGAACAGGTCCCTAACCAATGAACCACAGGAAGATACAGCCCTAAAATTTATTAGGCTACTTTTTGTAAAAACAAACAAACAAACAAACAAACAACTTACAATAGACTTTTAAACTGAAAACAACTGATGCCTAAATAATGATCAAATTAGGACTATTGGCCGTACCTATCAAAAAAACAAAGCGGGAAAGCAGCCATAACAAACACACTAAAAATATGATGGACTAGTAATGCTGTGGTTGTGTCCACATTCTAGGGCAAGACAATGCTCATGTTAGGCTGAATTTTTAAATAAGCATAAATCAATGTGATAATGTGCTGAAGTCACAATGCTAAATTTTACAGCTCCTTATAGCATGTGTATGTTGCTTTCAGATTAGTGAAGAAATTGATAGCAAAAATACACAGAGCACATGATTTAGCTTTGCATCCCTGCAAACAACACAGTGTGTGCTGGTTAAATTGCTTGTCTTAAGTATTTAGCAAACAGATTTAAGTGGGAAAATCTGAAACTTTGTTTTGCACAACAAATATAATTGAAGAAGTTTTCTCTTCAAATGCTCTTTTAAACTCTGCTGCCCTTTCCATGTTTCCTGCAGTAACAAGTCTGTTTAATCTCTGGTACTTTTCTGCCAGATTAATTAACAGATGACACCAATCAAAGTGTACAGAAGATTTAGGAATGAAAAATTTGTGATCATGTGTTTGTGTGTCTTTCCTTATGCATCATGGAGTCACTGACTTGAACTTACCTCATATTTTTGTTCAGTTCTCTTCCCCTCTTTCTGCCCATCTCCAGTCTCATACTCTAGCCTTGCTACTTTCTAATTACTCAAAACTATAGGTTTTCATGGTCTTGTTTACTGTAAAATGATTAAACAGGTCAGTCTTGCATTTCTTAAAATACTTAGCTCAGTTTTTTCTGCTGTAAGTGCTTTTTTTAAGGTGTTGGTGCAGCCCAAATACCACCCCACTGTTCTGTCAGTGGTGAAAGGTCATTATCCGAGCAAATGTCTCCTGTGACCTTTCAGTCACTGCACCCCTCATATGGCACTGGTCAGAGAATATTTCAAAATATACAAGTGTCCTTGAGGACATTTACACAAGCACTGTTACTATCCCAAAAAATGATAAGCAAGTTCTTTCAGCTGATGGAAAGCAGCAGATTCATTAAAATCAAAATATTTTCCCCAGAGAAAACATCAAAGGATTAATTCTTGAAGAGGAATCCTCAATATTTTCTCTGACCAATTTCTCTCTGTCTTGTCTCCTTCATCTGTCCCCACTCCTCTCCTCCACAGGAGTAGGTACTCATTCCCCACTCCTTGTAGTCTCTCACCACCTGCCTGCAGAGAAACTCCCTCTGTGGCACGCTGCATGCACAGGCAGGCCTCCTGGAATTCAGGTAAAAGCCACTTTCTAGAAGTGTATGAGAGTGATATTTGAGGAATTTTAAGCCAGTAGCACAAATAACGACTCATGGGTGTTTTGCAAGGGATTATTTATAAAAGGATGCATAGGTGTTAAGATGAGAAGTTTTTCTGCTTAAAAGACAGTCTAAGAACAAAATCATTCACAGATTTTCTACACAGTCACTAGACTACTGTTACAGTCTAAACTCACCTACTTCTACTAGAAATAATAGCTCTTTAGACTTCTATTCTGTATAGTAAAAATTATTATAGTAATAAGCATCACCTAAAAGAAAGCTCACCTTTATGCTGAATCCTGAACCATGTTTTTCCTCTCTATTAATTAGATTTTCCAAGTTAAGCAAGGTCAGTACACCTCTTTTTTTGTCTCTCACTTTCCTGCCCCTTTAATCTCCTTATGTTTAATTTATTTTCTGAGCTGCTACCTCTCACACACTGACAGATATGTATTTATATGACTTTTACGGCCTCAGCCTACTAATGAATTGTATTGGGCTTTTTTTCTCTGTTTGGTGACTATTTACTCCTAACTCAGGGCTTAGTAAAAATTCAGGGCTTGAGAAAAAAAAAATCAGTGAAGTTTGGGATATATTCCCATTTCAGATAAGCTAAAATGAGGGTCTCTGGCTACCTCAGGTCCACATATATTTTCATTTATGTAAGGGACATGAACATGATTCACTCCTCCCATCACAAGACATAATATGACCTTTAGCCCAGTCTATTAAGAAGAATGGAAAACCATCTGGATACCCAAATTACACTTCAACACCAAGACAACAGCTTTAACACATTGTGTCAGTTTGATAATTCAGCCAGAGTAGCCAGATCAGTTCTGATCTGAGTTCAGTTTGAAGTGATTGATTTCCACAGGAGGAAAAGAAAGCATGCCCCAAAGATCTCTGTCTGCAGATTCCTTTCTCACACAGATTCTGCAGGCACTTTAAATATCTGCTATAAAATCAGATTCACAAAATTACCCTGATTTTCTTAAACTTCCTTATCCCTGGGCCATATCTCTATGACAAATAAATGAAACATCATGGAATACTGGAAACCCTATGTTTTAGTTTGTGACAACATTATTAATGCAATTTTATGCTTTTGTCTTTGAATAATAACCCCATCAGTTGTTGAACACAAATAACACAACATATATGAGCCCTCCATGTGTTCTTTGAATAAAATAAGCAAGAAAAATCCCAGGAGGCCTACCAAACATGCAAAACCAAAACAAACATGTCATCACTACTTGCCAGGATACATACTCATAACACCACTCCTCAGTGTATACACTCAGAGAGAAGTTAAACTAGCAATAGATTTACAATTTCTACTCTTCAGGTTCCTGACTAGGGGTCACATGAATTATTACACAAGTCAAAATGTGGATCTTCATACTAAAGAAAAAAAAATTAGAGCTGTTGATTTTGCTTATTCTTGCTAATTTTTATATATATATATAAAATACATATATATTATAAGCAACCATATATACAATTGCACATAAAATATAGCATTTTTCCCCCTCAAAAGCAAAATCTATAAGAAAAAAAGAAAAAGGAATAGTGGAAGACTTTTAGCAGTCTTAAGGATTACTATCACTATTGATCAGGATTAAC
>VYZS01067778.1:0-19981 GCA_013400695.1 Neodrepanis coruscans | reverse complement strand
AATAGCCTGGTTAAAAGGCAACCATGGGGGTTTGGCGAGGCACCAGGATTCAGAGGCCACGAGAATACAAACACAAATGGCTTTTACCAGTCAATTCAGGGATACTGCTGCTGACTCCAGTAGGGGGTTCCTGAGGGAAAGATGGATCTTTGGGGTTTATACAGAATAGCTGACTGCAGAGAAAATGGTATAACTAGGCAAACTGGGTGGAAATCAATAATATAAATAAGTCATTGAAATAAAGGAAAAACTCCTAACAGTGAACATCCAACAATGTTCTCAAAGGAAATGGTGAATAGCTCATCCATCAGAACATTTACATCTCATTTGGATAAAAACTGTGTGTTTTTTCCACATGGGTTCCCCTGGCCCCTGCCAGTTCCTTGAAAGCTCACAGGAGCCTCAGTGGGGTTTGGTTACACCTCGGCAGAAGACAAGCCCTTTATCCACCCAGTACAGAAATATTTCTCCTGGCCCTCTGCCACACGGCAAACAGACCTCAGTTCTCTTTGGTTCTTTCTTCACATTTCTTGCACTCTGTCTCTCCTTCCCCTCGTGTTCTGTGTGCCTTTGCCCTACAGGTGAGGGCAGTGCTCCACAGAACCCCACCCCAGGAACATCCATCCCCACCTCTTTCACCTTGCAGGGAGCACTACAGGAATCCTTTCTCTGCTGGAGCATCCTGCACATTTTGGCAGTGCAAAGTCGCCTCTCTTTTGGCCCGTTTCACCTGCTCAGGTCATGCAAGCTGCCAATTTGTTTATCTCTTATTCAACTGTTAAGTACTGGAACCTTCAAACCTAAAAATCCACAGCTTTCCTAAGACCTTTTAAGTCGACTTTCAAAGGCAGTCTTTTATGGCTGAGTTATAAAACCCTTTACAGAGGGAAGGCTTCAAGTCCGAATATTGAAGCAAAGTGTTTAAAGTTCCTTTTTGGATCATGAATCTATTATTGAAGCAGGATGGAAGCTAGTTTGCAAGCCTGTCTTCTGCACAGAGCATCCATAACTGCCAGAGTCAAAAGTGAAGTCACTTTTTTGGATTAGGCACCGACCACAGAAGGCTTAGAAATGCCACTTGTAATTAAAAACATTGTGCCTGGATCCTTCCACTTTTATTGAGGTGAAATGGCTACTGAAAGCAATACAAGTCAAGGCTGAGGAATGACAGCAAGCTCCTCTATTTTCTAATACATTTAACTGTTTATGGGTGCTGGGAAAGCTCTGTACATTTTGTATGTTTCAGTAAAACAGTAAAATGGATGCAATTTCCTCTAAGCTTGATAGTGATTGTAGTAAGAGTGAGAGTGCTCTTCGAGGGCAAACAGAGCCACCTCTCCTTGTCCCCCTCCCCATGCCAGCCCCTCAGCCTGGACAAATGTGTGAGCTGCTGTCGAGGCTTTCTTTTGTTTTTTCAGCTTTATCTCTTGTATTTCTACTAATGCCTTGTCTACTTTATGGATCAGAGACTTTTATCTACCCGTCTGGAAGAGCTTAGCACAACTCAGCCCCTGATCCTGCCTGAGCAATCACAACATCAGCACTAATTGCACAGCATTTTAATTCTTCACGGCGTTACATAAACTGGATGGGCTCCTCTCAGTAAAGGTGCAATGCAGGTACCCAAAAAAAGGGGTTTGTTTGGAGCTGGAGTGCTGAGTGAGGGACTGTGGTCTAAAATGCCCCTTCCCAGCTGCTGCCAGCTGTGGGCTCACAGCCCCTGGGCTGACAACCAAGCTCCCCTCCTGAGGAATGGAGCTGGGAAGCCACAGAGATCTTTGTTTTTCTGTCACAAATAGTGAACTCTTTGCAACCACATCTCTTCAGAGGGATCCCCGTTTTGGCATGAATCTTCCACGCCCAAGTTTAGATTTCTTCCTGAGAAGGACTCCCAAATGTGCTCCAGTTGTTTTGTGTGCTCAGCAGACCACAGAGCAGAGCAGAAGTGCCAGCAGCTCATTAACCCTCGTAGCCCCTTCCTTTAACCATGTTCATTATTTCATTTACCAGTGCATAGAGGTACCACAGCCACTGCCAGGAGAGACTTGAGGGTCAAGTGGAGCATCCCACCATCCAGCCCTGGAGCTGCTGGAGTGAGTGGTGACAGGGAAATCCATCCTCTGGGATGCAGTTCCTGCACCACACCAACCCAAAATGCATCTCGGTGGAACAGCAGCCTTTAATTTTTTTTTTTTTTCTTTTTCCCCTTAAACCCATTTCTAAATTTGGATGTCAAACCCCCCACTGAGTTCTCCAGGCACCACATTCCCATGGAAAAACCCCAACCTACGGGCAGGAGCAAAGTTGTGGGTGAGGAACTGGTGGTGATTCCTGACCCTGTGTGGTCAGGCAGGTGATGCTCAGCCCCTGCCAGTGTTCAGCAGTGGTGTCTCCAGAAATACTGCAGCCTGCACCAGGGTGGAAGGGCTATGAATAGCTCTGATATGGTACAATTTAATTCCGGTCGTGTCCGTGAATCAGCAGGATTGGGAGAGCTGTAAATCCTGGTGGTTCTTGCTCCCTGCCTGCTGACAGTGCAGGATGGGGCTGGGGACACTGTTGAGCCAGGGCTCTGCTGGGAGAGCTCTGGATTGCTGCCACCAGAGCCAGGCTCAGGAAAAACTCCTTGGGGGAGTCAAATCTGGTGTGGGGTTGTGAGACAGTGGCCAACAGCACTGCACAGGTGCCTGGTTGCCCTGGAGGTGCTGGGTTTTGTTCTGTTTCCATGTGTGTCTCGGCCAGAAGTCCAGTTTTTTTACTCGATTTTGACTGAATGTGGAAGTTTCTCTGTTCCCTGCTGGAATGCAGGGAGGGAGAAAAGGAAAGCACTAAAAGCAGGGCTTGACTGGGTCCCTTGTTGTCTGCAGGTAGATAGGGCAGAAATCAGAAAGGAAATCCGTGTGCTATTAACCAGCTTGGTTAATAAAAACTTAAAACATTTGACTCATATAAGAGTTTAAATTTAAGTTTAAGGTGAGGTCTGAATACCATAGGTGTTTCTCCACTGAGCTGTGGAGTTGGGAAGGAGTTGCCTCATGGCTTGCGAGTAGAAAGTGCCAAGAAAGGCAAAAAGGGATGGAAAACAATGGGGGAGAAAAAAAACCTTGATGATAATTCCTTGTAAAAGCACTCACACTTACAAACACCCCAATACACTCTTTGTACAAGGCTGTTTCGTGCTTGAGGAGGAGAGTAGGATGGAACTGGGAGAGGAACAGACTGGGAATGTAAGAGAACACAAACTGCCAGGTTTGGAGTTCAGAAGGAGATGCAGCAATAAACACACAGAGGTGGAAGAAGGATGATACCTCAAAGGCACATCTCCAGCTCCTGCCCAAGACAGTCCCCAAAGGTGACACCAGCACATGGTCAAGGGGAAGAAGGGTCAGTTCTCTTCCCACAACTATCACTGGGCAGGCAGATGGTCCTTGATGGGTCTGGATCAGCACGTAGGACTGAACACCAAAATCAAACAGTTACAGGTATTTGCCATCATCAAGTGGGAGCTTTAGTGAAACCAGGCTTCCCTGCACCTCCTCACCAGGAAGGGGCTGGAGAACAGCTTGAGATTCACTGATAAATTATGGCCTGTCTCCTGCTCCAGACACTGCCTTAGCATCTGAAATGCATGACAGAAATCTGTCCTAAATGATCACTGACCTTCAAACAGGAGGGGGAAGAAAGCCAGACCCAACTTGACAATGTCTTCTCTGAAGCAAAAAAGCACAACCCCCCCATATTTAACTGAATTCTCATGAAAGATCACGTGTGCCACAAGAGGATAAATTTGGAGCATTCTCAGTTTCAGAGTGAATATTTTATATAAACAGACTAAACCATATAGGAAAAATACAGTGCTGTACACAACAGCAATGCTCAGTGAGCTAAAAAGCCAGACTGGGCCAGATCTTAGTGATAATTCCCAGTGCAACCTATTCTTGAGTCTGAGGTCTCCTGAGAGATACCTTACATAACAGGAAATTGTGGATAATCACAGAAAATACATCAAAGCCAGTTCAGATATTTCTAACACAACGTGTACTAAATGTTGGGGGTGGGGTGGTGGGGAATAAATGTGCAGATTAGTGTTTAGGTTTGGTTTTTTTTCTTTTTTTAATTATTATTATTATTTTGAATTGGTTGGAATATTTCCTCCAGGAGCAGGGGCTTAGAGATTTTCCAGGGCGTGGAGTTCTGCCCAGTCTGTGTGTTCCATCCTGCCTGTATGATCTCCACAGGAGAGCACAGAAAGGGAACAGACACAGCGGATCAGAGGCAGTCAGGGAACATTAACTGCATACATGCATAATTATTACTACAGTGACCTGATGGAAATTTTGCAAGGATTTCAGAACGTGTGTGAGGAACACAGAAGGGCGAAACCTTCCTCTGGCCCCTTTTGTGCTCCCTGCACACATGTTGGCAAGTAGAAATGGCAAATAATATTATAAATAGGTGTTAGTTCATTTACAGCCTCTTGAACTGCAGCAGGGATTTTTCAGGAGAGAGCAACTGAGTGCTCTGAAAATGGTAGAAGACTGCATCAAATTGGACGTTGTATCCATCTATTCCATAGAGGAATAACTACACAAAGAGGAAAATGCCAGAGTGAGGGGCTCTGGCTGCCACCATCCATACAGACTCCACAGTCTGTACTCTGGATCCACCTATTATGTGTTATGGAAGTATTATGACAACTTAAAGGTGGAATAAATTCCAATTTAGGATGTGTTTGTTTGGGTTTTGGTTTTTTTTGTTTGGGTTTTTTTTTTTTCCAACAGGGTACACTGTGTGCTAACTCACTCACTCAGTCAGAGTTGGGGACTGTGGGTTGTGTGGAGTTTTAAAATATGAGACAGAGTTAATGAGACAGAATCCACCGATCCATGGTTTTATACCAGCCTGTCTCAGTCTAAGGTCAAACTGGAAAAGTTTCCTGACAAGAGCTATAGGTCTGACTCTTTGCTTCACTGCTGACTTAGCTGGTTAGCTAAGTAAGTATAACACAATACAAATAATGAGTAAAACCCTGTAGTGGAGGGGGAGAAGGGGGGAAAAATCTACAAATTTAGGTTAAAAACAAAAGTTATGGCACTGTGAGTGCCTCTAAGTTTTGCAATAATCCTCCAGTACTTTCTGCATCCCAAAGGCTCCAGATGTGACCAGACACTGCGAAGTGGTGAGTTGTTTATCAGCATCACACGGGCACCTGTAATTCCACTCACACTTTGCATCAGCGGAATTAAGATATCTAGGAAAAAAAACACAACAAAAACAACAAACCAAACCACACAAACCCCCCCCAACCTTGCTGAGGCAGGTTTCTGTGTATTAATGCACACCCTGCCTGTCCCCCTCAAGGTGAGGGGGAACAGCACCTGACTCCTCCTGTGTGAGCCAAGTGCTTCTCTCTGTTGGTGTTGAGGCTCTACCCAGAAAAAGAGTGAAAATAATTAATAAAAACCAGCAGCAACACTTGGATTTTTTTCCACCCCTTCCCACAGCCTTTTCCAGCTGTGAGATGCACGGGCAGGTGAAGGAGGGGGCTGCCCACCACCTACAAGGTTTGCTGTATTCCTGTGCACTGTGTATTTATTTATAAACTGCCTAATTTTGATAATGTTCCCTTCCTGATCCGGTGTGTTCACAGCTTTGGGTTGTTTTGGGGAGCAAAGCCTTCCTCTTGATTACTTCTTTCCAAAAACGAGTGTTTTTTACAGGTGATGAATTCAGTGGCTGATAGAAGCCACAAAAAAAAAACACATTGCTGTACTCAAGGGGCAGGTTTGTATTTTCAGAAAGTCACCTCCATGTTTGTGTGAAGCACCTGCCAATTAATATGCTTAAAAATATCACTGGAGTTATGTAAGATCTTTAAAAATCCTTCTGCTTCTTGACTCTGCAGCACTTCACCTGTGACTAAAAGTCATCAAGATTCAATGTGCTTTAAAATAAACTCAAAAAACCAAACAGCCCTAATTTAATAGGAGCAAGAAATTATTAACTCCTTCCTCTTGTGCAGAATTATCCAGATTTGTCCCTATGACACAGAGCCTGGTCCTGTGAGTCTGTGCCCCTGGTCAGGCAACCCCCCCAGTCCTGGATGGTGCCTTATTACACAGCATTCTTTTATGTATATAAAGTCTTTCTCATCTAACCATGACACTGTTTACAATTTATTGGCACTGGAATGGCAATGGCTGAGTGAACTCCAGGCTCAACACACCAAACCAACTGCCCAGGGTCGCTCTGATTCCCCCCATCCCTCTGCTTTTCTAGTTGTTGGGGGTTTTTTTTGGTTGTTTTTTTTTTTAAGAGAAGGTTATATGGAAATGAACCTTCTGTAGCAAGTTCTGCCAAATGTTTTTATTTTTTCTGGTGCAGTTTTAAGGGTGGGAGGGGAAGGATTTGGTGGCAGGGGTCTCTGTGAGGAGTTACACATCTGAGCTACAAGGAGCAACAGGGCAGAGTAAACAGGCTGCTTGTGGCACCTTGAAACACAGTGGGATTTGTGCAATATAAATATTAAATCCCTCAGAGCACTGTTTAATATACAGGCTGTTGGAAGGCATAAAGGTTTTCTGGCTTAAATTCACGGAAGGTGCTGAAAGTGATACTCAGTGGGGTTTTTGTTGTGTCAGGGTCTGACTTGGGCCACTGACGTTAACGGTGATTTTGCTTTTGCAAGCTCTGGATCAGGCTCTGAGGTGAGAGTCATAAATAAATAAATATATAAACAGGTAGAGAAAGCCCCTCCCTCCTTCAGAGATTTGTAGGACTGGACCTGCCTTTGTTCCACAGGTACCAGGAGCTGGGAAGTGCCTGCTCTCCCTGCAGCCTTGCAACTTCAGCAACCCCAAATATATTTAGACTGATGACTCGATTCCCTCATCAGAAAGATATGTGAGTAGGAATTGTTGTCTATCTTGTAAAAACAGTGCTACACTTGTACATGCATGTGTAGGGCTGTTAGAGATTTTACAAGATACAGGGGAACGTGTGGCTGCTTATCTGGGGAGAGGAGGGAGCTCAGCACTAAAAAAGAAACCCCCCCCCTCAACCCCAGTCCTGGGCTGCCAAGTTTCAGTTGTGCATTCCCTGTTTGAGGCACATCCTGCACCCAGAGGTGAACACACACTCTCCAATTTAGAGGGAAGATTTAGGAGCAAACTCTACTTCCATTTACATCATTAAAATACTAATGAGGCTGTAAATCAGGGTAAGAATATGGCTGAGGTCGATAGGGTTGGGTGGGTTTAAATGGCTGTAGAATTTGTCCAGTGTAGGTGGAAACAGAGACCAGACGAGCCAAAGCAGGGCTGAAAGAAGAAAGATTTCACATTCTTGTGAAGATCTGAGAAGAGTAACTACAGCTATCTATGGTTTTGGGTCAGAATGTTTTGCTTCTTTCTGAAAAGAGAGAGCAGTGAAAATGTTTACTGCCCTAAATCACAGTGGCCAATAACAAACCCAGTAAACTGGGCCAAAAATTATTTATGAAAGTTTGGAATTAATATTTTTTTTTTCCCCTGACATACCCTTGATAAAGTAGCAATTAGAACTACATTTGTATATTTCAGTTTACAGTTTTCTTCAGACTCAACAAACTCTGATATATTCCCCCAAAACACACCGACACAATTACATTTTCCATTACTTACCTTTTGCAAGTAGGCTCCAATATTTCAAATATTACGTAATGTGGAATGATCTGGAAATACAGACACTCACTGAGAGCTTTGCTCTGATTCTGAAGTCTTAGTTCACGTTGGTTTACAGTGTTTCAGTACAAGAGGGAGTAGTTGAGGAGCTGGAAAAGGGCAGCCCATCCTGTATGGCCAGGCCAGACCACTGGTTTCAGTGGAATTCTCCATGCAGCACAGCCCATGGAATCAGCCTCTCTGCTGAGCTGCAGCCAGCTTGTTTTTCTGTTCCTTCAACAGTCCTGCAGCACTTGCCAGGAAATGCAAGAAAATAAAATGACTCACTGAAACAGTAGTTGTTTCCATTGGAAAATTATTAAAAACAAATGGCAATGTTATCATATATAAACTTTAATATTACCATCCTACAGCACAATCGCTCCTGATAACGAGTGGCAGTGTCATGTCAAGGACCATTTTGTCTTGAAAATAATATTCATACAGAGCAGATGCAAGTGGTGAGGTTTCCTAATGCAGTTGTGCTGACACAAGACATGGAATGACAATATCTATGGACCATGGAAAAAACCCACTGTCTGCTGAGCCAAGATCACGTCTTCAACCTGCACAGCAGCAAATCTGTGATTTAACTGTGAAGCTCTCTGCTTACAGGCAGCCTAATTCCACATACCACCAATTGTTAATTATGTTAATATTACAGGCACACAAACAGGATTATTATTGTTTTGTTTTTTTTTCCAAAATGTGAAGGGAGTTGTTTTAAAAGACAAAATCCTAGATAAGATTTCAAAGCTGCAAGAGAACCTGCAGATAAAGAATTGCATTAAACAGACAAACAATGAAATTATTATAAATTCTTGCTCTGTCACGATCTCAGTTCGAAATTCTCTGTTTTCTCTGAAAACAGTGCCATATCTGTTTTGTTGCACTGTTTGACCTACCCAACAATATCACAACACTTGGAATACACACACTTTAAGAGTGGATTAAGTAAAGGGCAGCATTGAAGGGAATGGAAAGGCTGTACATTTGTAAATGTATAAATAAAGTTCTCAATATCTAGAATTCTTGAGAATCGTCTGTGATGTCCTCTGTGTAGTTGCTGCTTAACCCAGGAATTAATTAGTAGTTAATTAGTAGTTCCTGACTAAACACAACCCCACGTGTTCATAGACTTCCTGATTCAAGGATTGCGTAACAAAACATACATTAAAGACAGCAAAGCTTATAATTAGATTTCTACTGAGAACATTTGAGCTTTCCAGTCTAAAATATACATGAAATTTTTGAAATATTTGCTTAAAAATGCGCTGTTCCTGTAAACAGCCCTAGCAGTAAACCTATTAGCTAAAATATTCACATAAAGTAAACAAAGGGAGCACAAACACAGCCAAGTCAAATTCAACTCTCTTGTCTTACTAAACACTTGTGGGAGCATTTTAAAAAGCACATTTCCAGCTCTCTCTCTCTGTTCTTTCGGAACTTCCAAATACTGGTCTTTACAGAATCAATAAAAAAGTTTATAAATACACATTCTGCTCCCAAACAACAACAAAAAGAACCTTCCTACAAGTGAAGTGGTGTCAGGCAGCAAAGTCAAGCAGTCACCACCCAGGAAGGGCTGACATGACTGTTGCCTTCGCACCTGAATCCAAACAATATCAGTTTCCAACCCCTTTTGGGGCTGCTTTGTGCCCTAGGGATGTCCCAGAGCAGAGGGACAGAGATGTTTGAATACCCCTCGTGTGCAGGTCACCTGAGCTCCTTGGATTCTGGGTGTCCTTGGGAACAACCTGTGCTGCCAACAAGGGCAGGTTGGCACCCCCTGAGCCTAAATATCCACCTCCCCCCCGCGTCTGGTGTGTCAGAAATGGGAATTATTGGCTGAACCCTTGTCCAGAGCCTGGGGAAGGTGTTTGTAATCCCCGTTCCCCATTTGTGGGAGGCGATGGGGTGACACACAAAGCACCTGTGGGGATCGGTGCCATCTGGAGCTGAATTTATCTGGATATTCCCAGACTTTGGAGCCTGAGGGGTGACACCTCCAATAGCAGGTTGCCTCCTAGTGCCACCCTCAGGTAGTGACTGACAGCCAAAGAGTCACCAACGCGGGGATTCCGTCGTAAACTTCTTGCTATGACATTTATTGGCTGCTTCTGTGAGTGGAGGGTAATTTTCAAATAGGGAGTAAAAGTATCTTAAGTCAAAAAAAAAAAAAAAGCCCAAAACAGCAAAAGGACTATTTGGCCCACCACCAAAAAAAAAAAAAAGTTGTTTCTGGTTTCTGTCATGAGTTAGAGAAACCCCTTGTTTTAGGAAGTTTGTACTGGGGATATTCTGCATATTTGTTTCTACTTTGAACTCTAATTTAGCTCAATAAACCATTTATTTTACCTTCTGGTGTAACAAACTGTTAGTGTCTCTTTGCATGTATGATATATATGGGGGAAAAAAAAAAAAGAAAATATTTGTCCTAGTTCCTTTCCTCTCTCTTGTGAGGATGTCTTTTGGAACCACAGCTCCTCCATCTTCATTCCAGAGATGATATACATCATCTACACTTCTCCTTGCTGGCTTGGAGGAACAAAAAAAACCAAACATCTTTTTATCTCCCACCCTTTAGATCTTCCAGCGAGAACAGTTGAGCGAATTTCACACCTCACACAATTGCAAAGGAATTACGGGCACATTGACAACACTTGACTCAGTTTGCTTCCAGGATGATGTATTTTTGGTAAGGAGTAAGATTTACAGTATATAAAACATACCAATGCAATTGGAATAGAGCAGCATAAGGGAACATTATAGATATCTCTATCTATCTAGATATATATATACATATATATATATATATTCCACTTTAAACACACATTTGAGGAAAGAGCAGAGGATGCCCAGTGTCTCCAGCAGCCTTGGATGTGAACTCAGGTCAAAGGGGGCACAGCCAACTCCTCATCCACCCAACAGCCCCCTGGGTTTGCACAGGGACCCCTGTGCTCCCCCCAGGAGCCCCATCACTCACACACACCCCAGGGTGTGCAGCCCCTTCTCAGGGAGCAGCAGCAGGAGCTGTGGGTCTCTGGTGAGGGGCAGGAGGGAGGCAGGAATGTTAGATATTAAACCCCTGACTGAGCTACCTTGCAGGAATTGCTGGGATACCTTCCTGCATCCTGAGCCTCTCTGTGCATCCGAACTCCTCTCAGCAGCTTTGGGGTGAGAGGCAAAAAATCAAGGGCATTTTTACCAACAGTGCAATTTCACCCTGGCAGGACAAACCCCTGACACAACAGGAGGAGCAACAGGAGCCTGGAGTGTCCCTAGGAATTGATGTTTATCTCTGGATGGTCAGAACCTATCCCAGCTTCAGTTTCCAGCTTGACATGGGGGAGTAGCTGCTGAGGTTCAGCTCTTTTAAAAAAACTGTAATAAAACTGTCTGGAAGAAGAAGTTTGACTCACTCCTGCAGGATTCATTACTTCCCCAATAAATGGAACATGGCATTTCAACATGTTTGTATTGTGACTTCAGTAGTTTTTGTTATGTATTTGAAATATAATGATATTCAATAATAGTTCATGGCAGTGTTATTTTTAAAATGTATAATAGTGACAGCATTCAGACATATTACACACTTCATTTGAATGAGAAAAAGTTTATGATTCACTTGCCTTACAGAAATTGTACTTTACTGTCATTATCAAAATTACATTATTTAAGTACTGCACGATTTTCATACCAAATTATCTTTTCACAGAAAAAAAAAAAATAAAAAAAATGAGTGCAGTCAATTACAGTGTATTAAAATCCTGAACACCATTTTCATATTACATTACAAACACTCTTTGTGCATTGTTTCTTTCCTGTTACATCAGACATAACCCCACGGCTGAGATGTACAAAACTGGTCTGGATTGGGAAGAATATACAGGGGATGTTGGTCCTGGGATCCATTATGCTAAATGTACACGTTAATCATCAGTGTTCCATTATGCTGCTCCTTCTACGGATTTTTGGGCTAATTTTCCAGGTCCAGGATATTAACAGGGCTTTTGGTATGCATGGATTAGGTTATTCTATTAGGGGTGGAATGGCTAAGTGGGTGAAACCAAAGAAATGCAGTAAAAAGCTGTTGTCTGTGGAGCTGTAAATAGTTTCCAGCAGACATGTCTCTGCTCACTCTGCCAAGCCTCAAAGCCTGGGGAAGGGGGTTGGTGGGTTTGTTTGAACTCATGGGTGGCTCTCAGAGCTCCAGGTTGGTTATTAATGAGCAAAGGAAGGTTAATGGCAACAGGAGACACTGGCAGCACAACATTTACTCTGTGAAACCCATGTGGTGTCAGATGAAAATGGTGCTCCTGTCGTACTGGTAAAAAAAAAAACCAGTTGGTTTTTACCTGGACACTTTTTTCTTTAATATATGTCATAAAAAATTGGTGAGAATTAATAGTAAATAGTCACACAGTGGTTAATGTGACTGATTTCTATCATTAAACACCAGAGATGACTCCACATCCAATTCCTGAACAACTGTCCTGCTCATACAGGACATCCCATCTCCAGGGGGCAATTTCACCTCTATTCTCTTCCCTGGTTGTTCTGTCCTCATGAAATGCTGATTATTTGTGTATTTTGCTTTGTTGGAAGGGCTGCACCATCAGTCCAAGAAGAATCAGGTGAAATAACCAGGGGCTGAGGTGGAAAAGATGTTGTGGAAGGGGCTGTGCAGGACTGGGCTCTGAAACAGGCAAACAAAGGTATGTCCCCACAAGTCCAAGTACAGCCCGTGGTGTCAGGGATGGGGACACATTCTGGAGTATTCCACATGTGCTCTGCAATGTCCATACACCCTTCCTTTGCCTTTATTTCCTACAAATATTATCCTCACTGTTACTGCACTGCCACAAAACCCCCCATCGTTCCATGCCCAGTGCTGAGAAATCAGAGAGGAAGGAGACAACCCTTGTCCCAACTCCTTGGAAGATATGTGAGGTCCTAAATCTAAATAAAATCCAAGCTTTTAATACAATTCTACTGGAAATTACCATTTTTAGTATGTATAAGAAGCATTTAATGTCTGGAGATTTAGGATGCATTCCAGTCCAACCATCCAGAAAGGCCAAATAGAACATAATAAATGATGGCTGAGAAAGAGGTATCCCCTTATCTGTCTTGTCCACAGCAAATTATAAAGCCATTCTAAACCACAAATGCTGAGTTCTTCATCAAAGAAAACTGCTCCAAATAATTTTGCTGCAGATTTTTAAGTAGCTGTGAGGACGTATGTCTGATAGAAAGATGATGAAATGGTTTTATAAGATCAGATGTTATTTTTTTCCTGCCTATGAAGGCAACAAACAAAAAGAAGCTTGGAGCAACACAGTGCCAGGCACAGCACCAGGTATTTAAAAAAAAAAAAGAAGAAATGATATTTTTTTTTCATTTTTCTTGTATCTACCCTTGTCAAATAAACTGGATCATGTTGGAGCTGACAGCTCCTGCATCTGCTTCCCTCCTCACAGACAAAACTTGCAGGATTACAAACTTAAGGCAACAGACTTTGTGGGAAGCACCTCTGCACAAATAATTTCAATTATTCTGTAGACTCAAGTGATTAAATGCTGGACCTCAGTGAAGTTTCACAAATACTGAATAAAAATAATAAAAAAAAAAGAATTAGATTCCTTAACAGCAAACATGCTTTTGTCCTTTAGTGAACTCCCTGCACCTGGGTATTTTTTTCAGCACCTCATCCAGCTCTCCAGCCTGTCCATATGTTTTATAGTCTGCAACACACTGGCAGACACTGACATGAAAGTTTCTGTCTCCCAGCACAGTTTCTGTGAGCTCATTGTGGAGCTGTTGATGGGGGAGAGGAAGGGATGGAGAGAGAGAGAGAGAGAGAGAGGAGGGAGGCCTAAAGCTCATCAATTTTTTATTCATTAATATATGTACCACAATCAACGAGATGGAGGGACCTGCAGACCAATAAAACCAGATTAAATTAAATTCCTGCTTTTTTTTTTTTTTTTTTAGGTAAAGTTATTAAAAACTCGGGATCTATCTGTAGGGAAAAATGACTGTACAACTTCTAAAATTCCAGCTCGCAGCTCTCACTGGTCTGTGGCAGGTCTGGAGAGGGTTTGGTCCATCACTGCAGTGCTTTGTGATTACACTGGTTTAACAGTGAAAGTAGTTTCACACCTAATTTTTGGGCATTTGAAGTCTCATGGGGTGTTTCTCTCCATCTTTTCCTCTGCATCCCTGAATAATGTGCCACCTCCTCTTACAAGACTCCAATGGCTTTGAATCCTGTTAAATCCTGCTTTACTACAGCTCCAGCATTTCTTCCTGCAGAACCTCCTTACCCTGTGTAGTTCCTGGGAGTGTAATTTTGAAGTTACTAATTGAATTTCTTACCTGGTTTTCAGAATTTTTCCAATTTTTGGACAAATCTTTGCATTACCACCCTGTCCTTGAGCGTGACCTCCACTTGCTGTTATCTTCAGGTGAGAGAAAGTTTTCTGTTAAGTAAGTCATTACTAAAAACCAAAGATGTACCATGTCTGAGCTTCTTCCTGTTCCTCATGCCCATCACTCTGTCATGGGGCAAAATTAGTTTGGTTTGACATGATCTGCTCTGGACAAATTCATTTTGGCTGCTGCTTATCTCTTTGTTGCCTTTTAGAAACCTATAAATATTTAAATTAATTGCCCATGACTTTGTCCCTTGATTTCCTTCTTCCTACTACAGTGGCTTTAGAATACCCAGTTATATCTAATTTTTTTTTTTTTTTAATCGTGGCCCTTTGAATTTATGCCCACATTTTTATACCTTTTTTTTTTTTTTTTGGGTAGTTTGACCTAGTTTCCAACTTCCTGCACTGTCTTCATGTGTTTTAAGCCACTGCAAAACTCCTGATTTAGCTACATTCACTTCTTGACATGCTTCTGCATTGGCAGAGTTTGTGGTTCTGCCTTTAATATAGTTTTTATAAAGGAACTGTCAAGTGTGTTGGATGGCTCAGACCTGTTTCCCAGAAAATCCTTCCAGTTCTGTGTATCTGCAGAATAATGACTTCTTGGTGTCCCCTGGATTTGTTTTCCTTCAAAACTTGTGGCTGACTTCTCTCCAGTTTTCCTGGTTCCCCATCACATGTTTGGAGCAGCCAAATTTCTGCATTTCACCAAGTTTGCTTTCACACAATTCTGTTAGTCCACAAAAGCATCATTCATTTCATCTTCCTGCTCCACCAGCCCACAAAAGCTGTGACTCTGCCCTTGTTTTTTCCTGTTACTTTCACCTACAAACTCACAGCCCATCGATCTTCTTTCCCACCCTGGGCCTTAGAACAGCCTTGATATTTAAGAAAACACTCTGTTTTGTCCTCCCCACCCTTCCAGAGCAAGTTATACCCTTCAGTATTAATATTCCAGTCATGTAAATTACTTGAACAAGTGCCTGCTACGCCAATTAACTTGCAGTTTTGATCATGCACAGAGACTTTCAGCCATTCCTGTTAATCCCCCCCCACTTTTTTTCCACACCAAATTTTAAGATACTGAGTAGGTGGCTTCATCCTCTTGCCTGTCCCTCCACTAACCCCACCATAAATATCCCCAGATACTCCCCTTGTAGGCTGAACCTCCTCAGTGGCACCATTCTGACCTGCCACAACTGTTACCAGGCATGTGAAAAATCAGGAATTCTGACATTGCCTTTTTCCCCCAACGTTTCTGGAGATGAATGTTGCTTTTTTTTTTTTTTTCCCCTTTAATTTTTTTCTGCTATTTGCAGGGAGAGATCATCACAAATGCTCCTTTAAAATAATGTGATGTTAGCAGAAGTCATCAAGAACTCCATTGAAAAATACATAAAATAGCAGGCTAAACCAGGGGCTAAACTGAAAGGTGGTTTTCTAAATGCTTGTTAAAATAAGGCCCAGTTTTTGATGAAAATATGCAAAATGTGAAATTTTCTGCTATTTAATAATATTAAAATTCCCTGGGTTAGTGAAGCTCCGGAGATACTTAGAGGAGCTATTAGGGAAAATTTGGGGGGATTTAGGAGAGCCTTTCAGCAGCTTGTGAAAGCACATTTTCTACCAGATGTTTGTAAAGAAAGGGGAAAAAAAAGCATACTTTGATTCCTTTGAATCATCAGCTGCATAAGAATCTTTGTCTTCTGAAAGCTCCTTAAGCACTTTCTCTAGATCAAATATTAAGAGGAACTTTCATTAATTAATATTTTTTTTTTTTCTGCAGATGACAGAGACTGAGTTTGGAACTTTCTCAGGAAATTTTCTAACAATTTGGGAGACAGGTCCCTGTTTTCTGTTTTTGGTTTGGGTTTGTTTTTTTTTTTTTTTTTGCTTTTCCAGAACATTACTAGCTGGAGAGAGTGGTGGTGTTTTTAAGATCAGCAGAAGACTTGTTTATAATGCAGAGCTCTCCCTGTCACTAAATCACGCGAAAAAAATATCAAAATAACCTATTTTAATGCCACTGATAATTGCCACCACTTAGTAAAAGCAAAAGCACACCATCTTCCTGTGGAAGGATTTGCTTTGCCTGTGCTGGGGCTCCACTGAAGCACGATTTTCAAACTCCCTGGGATGATCACATGCCTAATTGCTGCTGTGCTGTGCTGTCTCTCAGTGCTCCCAGTTTACTTCACGTTTCTGATGGAAACCAACACACAACCCCAGTGTTTTTCAACCCCTACCCACTGCAGTGGCATCTGGAATTCTGCAGCCACCAAACCCTCTGGGAGAACAACTGGGCAGCTGGGGCTCGACCCGAAAACTGGAGGGTCTTGCCTGCCAACGGGAGGTTCAGGAAGAGACAGACCTCCCACAGACACCAGCTTTCAGTTCTGAGCTGATGGGAAACCAAAAAAACGTAGCAGATCCACACCCCAACCCCGCCTGCAGCCACTTGTCCACATCTCCCCCACCCGAGGTCACCTGGCCCAACACGCTGTCACAGTGAAATCCACTCTGCCACTGCCCCAAAACTCAGCAGGAGGGTCCCTCCTGGCCAGCAGAGTGAGTAAGACAAGGCTCTGCTGCATGGATGAGTGTTTTGGTGGATGCACAGTGGGTTGATGCCGGCCTCTCCCCTTGAGAAATCCATCAGGTGCACCAACAACTGTAATTGAAAGAGGATTCTCTCCATGGTGGGTATCTCCCAGCAGATGAAAGTGACCCACAGTTTGAAAGAACTCATTAATTTGCAGTTTCTCCTCAGTTCAAAACAAACATGGGTGTATCATTTGGGGATTAGGTCTCCTGTTCTCTCCAGTTCTTTAGTCTGTTTCGGCAGTCACTGGAATCAGATGTTTCCAATAAAAGTTCAAGGAACCATCAGTAAAGATGTGCAGTGATCTGCCCAGTTATCTGTCCCTCTCTGACTTGTTTATTCTCATGTTGAGTGAAGATTTGGAACCCGAGGTTTTATATCTCCTTCTGTACATATTTGCTTTAGTTTAACTGTTACAGTTTCGAATGTTCTTGCTGCTCATAAAAAAAATATGATTTCTTTTGTACTTGGAAACTGCTTGACCTCAGTTATCTGTTGTGGCAATATGTTCTCTCATCTAAAATCGTGTGGTTTGATAAAATGTTTTCTTTCATTGGTGGTGAGTTTGTAAACAGTGACTGTTCCACTGCCTTTTGTATCAAACAGTGGGAGCAGAAGCTCTCAACACTTTTTTTTTATTCTGCAACAAACCATGAAATCAGCATTGGCATGGCGAGTCAGGACACAGCGATCCTTGTGCAGACTGTCCAAAATGCTGCCTGGACCTTGCCAGTGCATCAACAAGATCATATATTTTTTGGAAACACTGTCTTAAAATGATTGATTTGTAGTTATGATTAACTCTTAGAGGCTCTGGGGGGGGGGAAAAAAAAATCCCAATAAAATACAGACTTGAAAGGGGTCGTTATGTTTCTTCTCATGACCTTTGGAAATTCTGGAGAGCTTCTTGGAGCTTCTGAATCCAACTCTTCCATGTCTGAACTCCAGATATTGTTCCATGTTGTTTGTGCATGAGAAAAATCTGGACATGGAGTAGCTAATGCTGNTTACTGGACAGCTCTGATTTTAATGAGCCTCTTGCAAGCCACACTTGCAGGATGTCAATACTACTCATGCTGCATTTGTTTTATTTATGAATACCTGGATCCTGCGTGGCAAGGGCAAGGGCACAGACATTCCAAAGGTGCCAAGCAGTCGGCACAGCACCTTCCACGCCGTGAGGCTGTGTCACAACACGGTAGAACGTGTCGTGACAGTGCTGATGTGGTGATGGATATCAGGATATTGCAGCTCATGACAAATGTGCCCCTGCTGACTGCAGGGATGATCCGATGTGCCCTCGTCCGTAACAAGAGTGACACATGTTACTGCTTCCCCCCCGCCAAAAAAAAATCAAATACTGCCCAACTCTCTTAAAAAGCAGTGCTCAAAGGCAAGTCCTTCCAGCTCAGGAAGGAGCCCAGCAGCTGGGTCAGTGGGAATTGATGGGTGTGGGGCATTTTTTAAGACAAAAACATGACTCTGAGCATCCTCCCGAAATGGAACCCGAAATGCTGCGGGTCCGAGGAGGGGGGGGGACCCTCTGCCAAACGCTTCCAGGCCCACCAGGAACGGACCCCCCTCACTCGGGGAGGGTCCGGGGGCTTGTCAGGGGTCCGGGGCAGAGTGTGCAGACCCGGAGGGGGCTCTCCGGGCATCAGTGCCCCGAGGTGATGGAGGGGGCTCCGGGGGGACACAGACCCCACTTTTGGGGGTCGCTGCCGGAGCAGGAGCAGGAGCAGGAGCACCGGTCCCACTTCGCCTTGGCCGGGCACCGCCATCAGACGGAGTGGGAGGAAGAAACATTAACTCCAGCAGCTGTTTCTTGACCCGGGCTCCCAGCCCTGCCCCGCCACGGGGCGCGCTCCGCTTCGGACCGTGTGCATTTTTATTTTTTTTTTTTTTTTACTACTATTATTTCCCTTCATCTATAATTTCAAATTCCGACAGTCCAACCGAGGAGACACACACACACACACACACACACACAGAAGACGAGGATGAAGTGGGTTTTTTTGCGGGGTTGGGGGGACAGAAGCCGGGTATAACCCCGAGCATCCCGAGCCCCCCGGGCGGCGCGGTGCGGGCGCGGGTCCGAGCGGCGCCGGGCGCTCCCGCACCGCTCCCGCACCGCCTCCCGCACACAGACACGGCAGAGCCGGGCTCGGAGCTCGACTCCAGTAATTCCCCAGCATGGGCGGCTTGAAACTGCTGGGGCTGAATAGCATTTGCTGTTCCGTCCCCGCGCCGCCTCCCGCCGCCGCCCGCCCGCTCCTCCCGGCGAAGTTGTGCTGACACAGGCGCTGCTCCCAAAAAACTACTTTGGCACCGGGAGTGCCCGGCAGGGTCCCCGGAGGTCCCGGGCATGGGGGGCGGTGTGCGGTGCCGGCTCCCCATTAGTTGTGGGGCTTTGGTTTTTCTTTTTTTTTCTCTTTTTTTTTTCCCCCCCCCTTTTTTTTTTGGTTGGTTTCATCTGTGCTGTGGTTGTTTTTAATACACATGTGGGCAAGGGGACGAGTGGTCCCCCCGGGGCTCGGGGTGTCCTGTCACCGCTCCGGGGCGAGGAATAAAGAGAGGGGCCAAAATCGCCCCGCCGGGAGCCGGGCAGGGATTAAAGGGACGCAGGAGAGCACCCGGGGGGTGTGGGATGTGCAAGGTGGGGTGTGGGAGGGGGGGTGTGGGGTGGGGGATGGGGGGTGTGGGATGTGGGATGGGTTCGGGGTGCGGGGTGTGAGGTTTGGGATGCGGGATGCGCGGGGTGCCCACACCTGCCCGCGATGCTCCCGCTGCCGCCCCGGGTTTGCCCCCCACGGGCTCGGGGGGTTTCAGGAGGGGATGGTTCCTGTGCTTGGCTTCGTGCCCTCGGAGGCTCTGCCGGCTGCAGGATTAAGGAGCTCCTGCTGTCAGGGCTCCGCACGCACATTGCTGAGCCCCGGGAACGGCCGGACCCCAAAGCGCTGTCCCGGCGCATCCCCGGGGCACGGCAAGGGATTTTTGGAAGCACTGCCCGTGTCTCCTTCCCCCTCCCTGTGGCTGACTCGGTGTGAACTGGGACAACACCAGTGGGACAACACCCGTCCCAGCCCCAGCCCAGCCCCAGCCCAGCATCCCTCCTCGGCCATCGCCTCAGCATCCCTAAAAACACGGGAACGCTGGGCAGATGGAGGGTGTTGGAAGGAAGGCGCCCGTGGAGCCCGAGCCTGTGGAGGGACAAGGTGTGAAGAGGAGGAGGAGGAGGA
>VYZS01067776.1:3043-23281 GCA_013400695.1 Neodrepanis coruscans | reverse complement strand
TGGCAAAGCAAATAACAGCATTCTAGGATGACTTTTTTTTCCCTGTGGTAGTAGTTACATGGGTGCCATCTCAGAAGCCTTTGACTTTGCTTAGTTTTTGTAGTAATATTGGTACAATGGAAACCATAAAATTTTATTTTACATGTTACTTTTGAAGAAGTAATTTTCTTCTTATTTCAGTGGGACAGAAACAAGTGAATTCCACCCATGTCAAATCCAGAGCTGTTTCACAGCAGTATGATTCCTTCATTTTACTATGAGACTTCTAAAACATCACCATTTTATTAGAGATTATGTATTAAATTATAATCTCTTTCTTTGTCCTTCTTTCTCATTTTCTACCATAGCAAGGCTAGTATAGTCCAGTTCCTGCTCTCCTAGCAGGTATCATGGTCCTGCCTGAAGTCATCATTCTGGGCACTGTATCTACCACTTTCAGCGATAATTTGCACTTGTATTAAAGAATCGTAGAGAAAAAGTGAACATTTAGAATACTGCAGGATAAACATGGAGTCTCGGGGAGGCTGTGAAGCTCTAAAACCAAATGTTTGGTGCTTTTTTCCCCTTTATTACTGAGTGGATTTGCACAATGACCTTAGTATTGGGACCTGGGTAAATACCACAATTTTGCTTTAAACAACTATATCCCTAGAGAGCGTAGTCAGTACCAAGGACCTACTGCAGGGAAGCTGTTGAGGGAATGGAGCAGTACCACTGCCAGAAAGAGCAAAGGATGTCTCGGCGCCTGTAATTTTCTGTTTTTTTCAGCACTACATTATCATGTCCCCCCTTGAGAGACTGACAAGGGCATTCCCCACATGCTTCAGAGTGAGTATCTGGAAGAAGGGTGGTTGGCCAGCACAGAAGAGGCTCACAGTTCCTACCTGCTAGGAAGCCAATAATTTTCCCTACACTACATTGACACTGTATCTTCCATAACTATATCTTATAGCAACTGGTCCATAAACTAAGAAAGACCAATAGAAAACTTTTCTGATGAGACAAGAGTGGTAAAAATACTCTTCTCCACTCCATTATATAACAGTGTTGCTGAAGAATGCCAGGAATACTGGGAGAAAGAGNTGGCAAAGCAAATAACAGCATTCTAGGATGACTTTTTTTTCCCTGTGGTAGTAGTTACATGGGTGCCATCTCAGAAGCCTTTGACTTTGCTTAGTTTTTGTAGTAATATTGGTACAATGGAAACCATAAAATTTTATTTTACATGTTACTTTTGAAGAAGTAATTTTCTTCTTATTTCAGTGGGACAGAAACAAGTGAATTCCACCCATGGATATGGAAACCAAGGAACACAGGTNAATTTTCTGTTTTTTTCAGCACTACATTATCATGTCCCCCCTTGAGAGACTGACAAGGGCATTCCCCACATGCTTCAGAGTGAGTATCTGGAAGAAGGGTGGTTGGCCAGCACAGAAGAGGCTCACAGTTCCTACCTGCTAGGAAGCCAATAATTTTCCCTACACTACATTGACACTGTATCTTCCATAACTATATCTTATAGCAACTGGTCCATAAACTAAGAAAGACCAATAGAAAACTTTTCTGATGAGACAAGAGTGGTAAAAATACTCTTCTCCACTCCATTATATAACAGTGTTGCTGAAGAATGCCAGGAATACTGGGAGAAAGAGGAGAAGAAGCACTCGTCACCATGCTGTGCAATCTTTTTTCTTCTCCACAGCGTGAAAGATGAGCTGAGCATACTCCAGCCTGTACAAGGGTACAGGACCTCCAAGATGATTAAACTGAAAAAGCATAGCCTGTGATGGAAACCTGAGGAAGCCTCTGAATCTGCAGATCGTGTAAGTCCTGTTGTTTTCCACTGTACCCTACTGTGCATATATGCACAAGGCTGGTGGGTTCCTTAGGCACCAATAGCCATTTCAAGGTCATAGTGTCTTTTAGGAGGTTTGCTTTTGACATCATGTGGCCAGAGTCATTTGGAGCCCAATCGTGCACTAAAGAGCATGTCAGGAAACCACAAGACATAATTTCTCTGTGTGGCAATAATCTGCAGGGAGCCTGGATAGCTGTAATGGTACATTGCTGCTTGCTTTACATCTGACTTTGCATTAACTCTTCAATTTGCTTGTTTTGGCTTCCCCAACTGTTAAATACATACACACAGGGTCACTTCAACACAGTAAAAATTCAGTTTCTTGAGTCAGCTCCTTAGTCTCCAAACCCTACAGTTCTTCATGCCAGTCCTGTTCCCACGTGCTGCACAGGGTCACATGCACCACGCCACTGGAGGTAAGTTTCCGTCTCACCTTCCCTATTTAATTTGCTGTGACAGTGACTAATGCCAGAGATATTGATAATGAGCTAGGGAGTTTCACCTGAATAAAATTTACTGTAAGATTTGCAAGGGTTGTTTTTAACTGTTTTCAAATGAAAAATAGTTTAAAAAAAATCTCTGTCTGCCACTCCTGCCTTTGTTGTGCTAAATTCAAGCAGGGGACATCTGGCTTTTGAACCATTTTTACAGTTTTCTACTTTTAGAATCCTCTTCTACTAATTCAGAAGCTTTGCCTTTTCCATCAAACCTGTAGCATTCCACTCCCCATTTCCCTTTTTCTGTCTTTCTATTATTTAGATTTAAAGAGAGCGGACAAAAACAGGTATCTAAAACATCCAAAATCTGTCTTTGGAAAAGGGGTTTGTTGTTCTCCTCTCCCCACAAATCAGGATGATGCTTGCAAGGCTGAAGAAGGACCATTTCTCTCGTCCAAAATATATTTAGATAATAGAGTCTCTCAGGCCCAAGAGAAGCAAAATATATTGATCTAGGAAATAAGATCCTCATGAACTTATGGTACTGGAGGAAACAGTGAGCAATTGGTGCTAGATCTAGTTTTTGTTAGAATTTACTGCTGCTTTTATTTAAGAAAATGTGCTTTAGATACTTTATATTTCCTTGATTTCATCTAGTAAAAACAGACAAAATAGCATTTGATAAAAATAGCCTTGTATTTGAAAGTCACTTCCTTGAATAACTGTCATCAAAAATACATAAACTTTAAAAAAATAGTTCTGTACTTTTATGTACTAAAACCATCCAACCAAAGATTTATGCTCTCAGTGACTTTAAAATTAAATTGAAGAGAGGCAGACAAAGATGAACCAAATATTAACAGCATCAGGAAAAGAAACCAAGTGTCTGTCAGAGAGCACAACAGATAGAATTCTTCTTACCTAACCCATTGTTTCACCTTGACTCGTAAAATGGAAACTGGGCTTAGAGCTGAATGACCTGCATAAATAGAAACACATAGCATGGAGAAAAAAAAAAAAAGGGAATTGGAGCAGAAATGTAGCTACGTATAGCTGAAAATATTTGACTTGGCTGGAGTATCGGCTTAAAGCTTAAGCAGTTCTTGATTTTTGTTCAGGTTGGTTTACGCATCATTAACAAGGACTGTACTATAGTTAGCTCAGTCACACAGAAGCTGCTCCCAGGATCTCAGTATCTTGAACTATGCTAAAGGTACGAGTCAGAATAAACACA
The DNA here is from genome assembly GCA_013400695.1 of Neodrepanis coruscans. Taxonomy (NCBI): domain Eukaryota; kingdom Metazoa; phylum Chordata; class Aves; order Passeriformes; family Philepittidae; genus Neodrepanis; species Neodrepanis coruscans. The sequence goes on along the minus strand of VYZS01067776.1, from coordinate 19,752 downwards.
CAATGTTTATAGCTTATACTTCAAGTGAATAACGCTGCATTGTCAAATCTCAATTAGCCGTGGTCGCTTATTTGGTCTAAGGATTATCTTTGCCATGGACCCTGAGATCTTGGGTCTGGGATATTTCTTAACTGAGGCAAAGTGTTGTGCAAACAGGGCTCCTCTGCCCTCCGGGCCAGCCCAGTTCTGGGAACAGCCGGGTAGAGCCCATTCAGCCTGCTGGGTCCAGCCAGAGGGTCCCACTCCCTGCAGGCATCTCACCCATTACCCCTGCTCCCACCCCAGCTCCTCCAAACCTCATGCTCCTGGGAAAGGCTCAGAGTTTGCTAATCATTATTTTGTCTCCTGCCAGGGACACTTGATTTGCAATTCCTTGTAATTTTGGATTTGATTCTTCATAATTCTACTCCTTAGAGATTTTTCTCCTAACCCCTTACGGAAACATAAATGAGCATAAAATAATGATTGGTAATTATAGCTTTATTATTAGAGAAAAAAACAATGTAACTTATGAATAGTAAATTATCAGAGAGGTAGTTACCCTCCTTGTCATGAACATCTCTTTGTCAGTGTTAGATGATGCACAGGGAGCTGCAGAGCCCTCTGACAGACATTATGCCATATTTGCACAACCTGTTGTTACTCAACAGTGATTTCTGTTATAATGTGAAGGTTTGCAATTCGATATAAAATACTTTCAAGAACATACATTAGAAGTTCTCATCATCTTAGCATGCAAGAGAGAAAAGATTTTCCTTTGTAAATAGAGGCCTGAATTAAAAGTTAAAAATGCCTTCTATAAAATACTGTCAAAATGTAAATGGTTTTCTGCAGATAATGCAGATGCCTTAAGATTGATTAGAATCCAAACAAAACCAAACAAAAAACCATAAAGAAAAAACAACTCAAAAAGATTTTAAAAAGCCCTTTCTATAATTCTGTGGATAGATATAATAATAAATAATGTTTCTGCAGTGAAGGGTTTAAGCAAGCTCAGCTCTGATGGCTCTATTTCCAGCTCTAATAAAATATTCCAGAGTGTCTTGCAAGGGAAGCTATAAATGTGAATACAGAAAAGCTGAACATTCTTTACACAGACAGGTCTTTTCCTCAAGCATAAATATTCTTAGTCTGTTTTTTGGAGATAAAACTATATCATTACCAGACCAATGGCTGGAATTTCTCATTGAAAAGGAATCCTTGTAAATGCTCTGTCTCTGAAGCCAAATGCTCCTAACTTCCAGTGAATATTCCATACAAAGAGCAAATTGTAGTAATTAGTATCTTTCAGAATTTATGCAAAGTTAATATTATATTATGTTAAAAAAAGAGACGTTATACACTATTTACTATGTGTAAATAATTTGGAGTTTTTATGATTAGATAAATGTAAGTCCCTCTTGGATTTTTAAAATTGTTTATGCACCTAAATCTCATTGAATTTAAGGGAAGTTAGGACCATAAATATAAATGTTTACTTTTGATACATATTATTAATTTAAATCTGAACATCTTAAGAATTTCTGAAAAATTTCCAGCTTTTTTTAATTAAAAAAATTGAAAAGTGACTATTAGAGAAATCGTATTCCTCAAACAGAATGTGCATGAAAACAAATGAACTATCTAAAATACTATTAAGAGAAAGTCAGCAGTACAGTACATTGCCATCACGTAAAATGTACAAGACTATCTTCTAGTTGCTTTAGAAGATTATTTTCAACCAGTATCGGGCTTTAAATTACACAGAAAACTAAATAATTCCATTAGATATGCATTTTTTTGAGTTATTTGTTTGAGGATGTTTGGCCTGATTTAAAGAACTTTAAGATATTCTTTTTCTTTACTTATGACAAGTAACATAAAAAGTAAAAGATTTCCCCATATAACAGTAGCCACTGGTGTCCTGTGTCAGGGTATTAACCTTTTTAACCCTGTCAGTTGGCTGGGGCCAGGAAATATGGACTAGGCTTTTACTACTCTTCTGTGTGTCACAACTTTATTATGCATCACATTTTTGCTTTTCTGAAGTGTCTATAACACTAAAAAAATAGTCTTGTGAGGAGAATGCAGTGCTACATGGCTAAGAAGGCAGGTAAGACTGAATGTCATATATTTTATCAAAGCAATGTCCCTCTTCAGCCAGAGCACGTTACTGTTGCTCTGTAAAATCTTGACATCAAAGAAAGACTCAGGGTTCTGTTTCATATTTTGTAAAGGTGTTCTCTGAGCATTTCTATTTGAATTATCCAATAGTTTTCTGTATATCATTTTGCTGATGACAAGAAAGCTGTCTCATATGCTTACTGGTGTCTACAAAATTGGCTTGTCTTTCAAGTCAATATAAAGCCATATATACTTGATTAGCAATAAATGTTTCAAATGTTATTGAAGAAATATCAGTTCCTACAGGCAATGCTATTGTTCGTTGCTTATACACACTATAATCTTTTCAGAGGCTTGTACACATCCTTCATTAAGAATAATACTGAAAATTTTACAAGCACTTAAAAGTCTTGGGATGGTAAGATGGCATCATACTGTTAAAAGAATCAAAGACACCTTTTAATTCATGGAAAAACATTGTTCTATCACTTAATTGTAAATTTCCAGAGATTTACAGCAATCCAGATGGTGGTAGAAGAATATTATCTTCCACTAAATATTATTTTGTTAAATATATAACAGCTTTGATCATTAATGGCAAGCTGCATCTAATTCTCATTACTGAGTCTACAGCTGATGTAATAGCTTGCCTTCTTGCTCTTTCCTCTTATGTCCATTTCTTCCAGATTGTCACCCGTAATTTACATGCACTTTTATGCAAAAGGTTTACCTCCAAGCACTATTTCTTTTGACAACCATGGTAGCAACTGGTTACAAGGACTTGGAGAGAATGCCTTCAAACCATAGCAGCATCTACCTGCTGGGGTAGAGCAGGGTCCTTCTGCCTGCTTTGATACTGGCTATCTGGTGCAGGCAGGCGACCATAGCATCACCTTTGGCTAGGGAGAGCTGCCTTCCTGGCTGTAGCTCCTGCCTGCACCTCCTGCCTGCTATTCCCAAGGATCCCCTGCACCTTTCTTGTATCTCTGTCACCGCATGCCTCCATTGGAGCCAGAAATGTACAAGGTTACAATTCGTCTCTCATAGAAATTTCGTGCTCTTTAATGGAATAACCTGACCATCCCACAGGGCACCAAGCGGGCTTCCACTTCCCAAATCAGATTTTCCCTATTTTCCCCTATGTGTGTATTTCTGTCTCAGCCACCTCTTTTGACTTGACTCTGCTGTCACACAGATAACCTGAGACAACTGTGACATTTATTTCAGGTAACTCTGTCATCCTCCACAGCAAGGTATTGCTGATGGGAGACTTAAATATGATCCAGGGGGCATTCAAATAAGACTTCATCACAATTAAATGGAATTTTGTTCCCCAAATCACTGTGTTGCTCTGTAGCAACTTTAGTCCTTTAGAAAATAGTGGCAAAGACTGCGCAGCAGTCCCTTCAAGGTGGTTTTTTGTGTTATAGAGGGATTTCAGCTTCATTCCAATCCCTCTGTGCACCTCTGGCAGCCTTTGGTAGATTGCTTTTTGGGCAATGGATGTTTGGGGATGAATTCAATCTGAAGAGCAGTAAAAAATAAAGTGAGGGGAAGTTTTCCCATTTGGTGAGATGATGCAACACTGCAATAATCTGGAAATAGATGGACTGAATAGCCTTTTACTTGCCTGATTTATAAGTGAAGTAGACAAAATAAAGGAGAATATACTTTCAAGAATAATCCTACCTCAGACTTTTCATCTGAAACTAGTTTGAGTTGGTCACTATTCATATTTTCCATTTCTGAAGCTAATCAGTATTCACAGTTTCCTTTTTTTAACATCCTTAGTATTCAACATGCCAAATTCTTAACAAATGTTAACTCATTCTGATCTGCAATCAAGCCACAGCATTTTTAAAATTTTACACAAAATCAAAATTCCTAGAAAAAAGGTTTCCACAGCATTTTTATTTTAGACTTGTAAAAGGCGTTCTCAGGCTTTAGACATAATTATAATTTTGCAACATATTTGCTGTTATTAGCCAGTTTGGTTGCTCACTAGTTTGTGTTATGTGAGTAATAGCAATTTGACCATATAGTGGGTATGATCTGTTGCTTGTTAGTTAGAGAGAAGAAGGACTTAGCTGATTAAAATTATTTTCTTTCTTCTCATTCACAAGGGATATAGCTTCACAGAACTTTACATCACCAGAAGAAATTACATAGTGACTGATGTGCCTGTATGGTCAAGAGCAAAGCACTGTCGAGAGGTTAGTGAGGGCCCTAAACTCAAGAGTTGGGCTGGAGGAATTGGTGGGTCCACAACAGCTCTGAAGTCTTTGGACTTCTTTTGAGAGGTCCACAGCAGCAGACAATGGATTTGCTCACTTAAATTTTTTTTTTTTTTTGGACTTCTTAAAAATAGTCCAAAGATTTCTGAGGGGATTAGTGGAATTCAGGTTCGTGTTTTTCTTTTCACTTTTGATACGTGTGCAACGCATTTCTGTCCATGTCAAGGAGGGCAAGTGACCACAGTTGTTTTGTGTCGTGTAGAAATCAGTAGTTTTGTACACTAGGTACTCCTACTGACCCACCAGAAACCAAAACTTAAGTAAAGGGCATTATACAAACCTCTGCCTGAAAAACTGAAATTATAAATCAATTTTCAAAACATTCTAAGGTTAAAAAAAAAACCAACAATGAAAATTTTATGTGAAGAAGGACCAGGCATATCAGGTCTGAATAGATTGCAAATAGGGACATAATTTAATTGATATTTCTGATCTAAGGAATACACATTAACTGATTGGTAGGAAGAATTTCTTACCCTTCTCTTTTTCTGTATCACAGAGCTTGTTTGCTTGGGAAATATGCTTTAAATCTTCACATTACATATTCTGTGCAAATGCATTTTGGGTTTCTTAAATACCATGCATGCTGTATAAATAAATACTGCTCTGTTTTACTATGGTAATAAATTTTACCCATACAAAAAAATTGAATTTTCCTGTTCAACATTTACAGCTGAAATATTTTTTTAGTTTTAAGCTTTTGCTTTCATTTTTTAACCAAGTATATTTTATGGTAAGAGTAATTAAAACTAGAACACATTTGGTTCCATCAGCCACTTGGATGAATTTCATGCCTTGCACTCCCCTGCTTTACCTGGCCTTGCCTTTCCCTCCTTTCCTTTTCTTATTGTCTTTTTCAAGTGCAGCAAATACGATATCTTTATACTAAATATCACACAATACTTATTTTTTACAAAGGTTAACCCTTTTTGGCATATTTTTCTAATATATAACATGTTAGTCTATCTTCATTTTTTTCTTACTGCTGGCATAACTGAGAGTTTGAAACTTGGTTTTAGTTTTTGTCTATATGCAATTAAATGCAATCAACTTCCAGTAGTTAAGTTTTGGTCACTTAGTTCAAAATGCTGAAATAACATATCCTGTTTTAAGGTTTTGGTTTTTCTTCGAGACACTAATATGGTGTTCATTATCAAAGGACAAAGGGCACTCTGAATTGTAATAAGGACTTTCTGGTTTTAAATTCCATTACTTGCATTAAAACCACTTACTGCCACTAAGAAAAATGAGTATAACTTTGTGCAGTTTGTGGCAAATAGGCAGTCTTTTGATATCTTATAGCAGAATGTTTCAGTTAATAGGGCTGTACTTGAAAGTACCCTTTCACACCAATGGTTGCAAGTGCATTCTGTGTTTTTGTTTAAGTCTGACATCCGTGAAAAGACAACCAAGATCTGTTTCTTATTGTGCATTAAAGAGGATTCTTTGGAAATTGCTGAATAACTTATCAATATGTTCTGTATCATTTTTACTGATGACAGGAGAGGTCATCTCTGGTGCATCTATCTAAAGTATCTCTTGGATAGCTTCTGTATATTGCAATCTGTTTCATTTCTTCAAATAGGAAGCAGTTTCAAAACCTCTGTTAACTGGCAGATACCAAAATATTCTTATTTGCAAGAAAAAAAAATGGGAATCAAATCTTGGGAATCAGTTCTCAATAACAATAGCAATAACTATTCCATTTACAAAACAAAACCAACAACAAAACCAACAACAAACCAGAAAACAAACCACCACCAAAAAAAACCCACAAAAAAATCCCCAAAACAAAAAACCAACACCAAAACCCCACCCACAACACCTGTATACTTAATTCAAGAGCAGGGCTGTTTTTTCAGCAAAATATGTTGTAGCATTTCAAGCTTTCAGGTCTCTGCCTTGTTGTGTTTAATGATGACATCTGTACCAAGTTGGTGTATCTTGCAGTCAAAGTCAGGACAGCTGGTCAGGCCTGGAGATTCACTTTTATTATATTTTCATGTTTAGATTCACTTTATTCTGTTTATCATTTTTGTACTTGGAACAAAAAAAGGTTCTTTCCAAATGGTACAAACAAGGCGCACCTCAGAGGTCTGGCAGTGCATTGGCCCAGGCAATGTTTGAGACAGGCTGACAGCTAATGGGGGCTGTAAAATATAGAACGGACAGACGGCGGGTGGGCACTGTTAAAAAGAGAGGAGATGTCCTTTACCCAAAATGAAGTAATTGTCAACACATTTGAGTCAATGTGACTAGCTGATGATGCTCAGTTAACACATTTGTATTGTATTTAGCCTGCAAATATTTGGACTGCCCATTACACGGTATCTCAGTGAAGGCCGTCTATTTCTTAATCAAAAAGTCTCAGTTTGAGGGTAGCCCTTTTAAATCTGGGACAGGGGTAGGAGGTGCTGGAGACCGCTTTTCTTTATACGCATATATGTTTTTTCTCTTTTTTTAACAAGATCAGTTCAGGCAACAACTCTGTCCTCCTGACTTGCACTGTGATTTTAGAATGTCATCAGAAATATTTCTTTTAGTGATTGCCAGTTGTTAACTGCTTCTCCTGTATATCTCCATAAGCATTACATGTAGATATAATAGTATATAATATTCATGTGTTTTATATTTGTATAGACATACTGCTAATACTGTATTTCTCCAATAGAGAGCTCTATAAACCTAGACCTCCAGAGATACCTTATAATGACTTAAACATTACACCAAATGAGAGATTCCAAGGGGACATGATCAGGATGTAATAATGGGCCAATGTCAAAAAGGATTTATGATTATTATTCATATGACTCAACCATATGCTCCAGCTACTGCTGTAATCTTGCTAGTCTTGGTCTGACATCTGTAGTGATAATGAGTAAAATTGCATTACGACACAGAAAAGAATCAAAACACTTAAAAAATAACTAGTGGGCTGCCAGAAGAAACATTGACCTCCTCTGCAGGGTCAAGAGATGGTTTTAAAATATGCTGGATGCTCCTGACAAAGTTGAAGTACTCCGAGGATCTGGCAACCAGCTGTTCTAGCTTTATTAGAGAAGAACTTAGATATAATTGAATTCCTAAACCATATGTATTTATCACTGCAGTTAAACACCATGCATGATCCAATTGAGTTGACTTTAAAAAGAGGAAGTTACCTATTTCATTTTATATAAGAAGACAAATTGGGATTGTGGAAGATACTGAAATTATGTGGATTTCCAGGATCACCTGAAGAGTCATGGTACCTGTCTGTCTTTCCTGGTTAAGCATCAAGGTTGTGAGTGACTGCAGTGAAAAGACAGATATTTCTGGTTTGTTCATTTTAACAGTGTTGATCTGTCTTGGTCTTTTATTGAGCAGCTCTCTGCTCTGGATGTCTCTGAATGTGCTGCTGGCTGGAAAACAGTAGCTTATTTGTGTCATTTCCAGACCTCCCTGTTCAGTAGGAATTTAACAAACATGGGAACACCTTATGGAGAGATGTGAAGACACTGAGAACTTCTTACCACTTCTGAACTAATATATAGTGTTGTGCAAGGTAAATATAGAAGTGTAGACTTCCTTAGTTTCTGTCAAAGTCCATTAATGTTCCATTACTGACCGCAGCACTTAGTTGGGAGGTAAAAACTCATTTGTTTCTCACCAAGAAAGAGAAAACTCAGGTGAAATCGCCTGATGTCAACCCTTGTAATCCTGCAGTGGTGATTTGCAGACGGGCAGCAAGCAAAAGTCAAAGCAGCTCATGCATAAAGTAGGCTAAATCACAAACCACCAAAGTTGCTGTAAAATCACAGCCAAACACAGCAGTAAAGGACAAATATTTAGGCAGTGTCAGTCAGTCAGCTAATGTATGTATCAGCATATTACTGAGGAAATCCCCAGAAGCTCTGTGGGAGTTTTTCTTTTTGATCTGCCACCACCTGCCCGGCTGCTGGCATTGGCACTGCAGCCACCAGGCAGGCGGGAGCAGCTCCCCTGGGACTCCAAAAAGTTGCTCCTTAAGGCAAATAACCACTTCATTAATGCAAAGGCAGACTGAGCAATCAGCAGCAGGTGAGGAGCAAAAGGGAGCCCGACTAGAGACAAGCTTGCCTGCCTGCCCCAGAACTCTGTCAGCAAAGATCCTTCTCCGCTTGTTAATAGCAGCAAATGTTCTTCATTGCTGTCAGATTTGTACAGTCTCCATTCTGCTCACACTAAACTCTGGTGCCTGTCCTGATCCTGCCAGGTCCTCAGCCAAAAGACACGCTCGACATCTGTGAAGCCTGAAGTCTTGGCTCGCATGAACACTAGCACTGGTAGACTCGAGATGTTGTTTTAAGCACCTGACATCCTCCATCTGTCTTCCTTATTTTTAATTATTTCTCGTCTATAGAATGACCTAATCAAACAAGCTCCTGTCTCATGTCAAGGTTCTTTCTTTGCTTTAATCTCTTCACATTTCTATATAATTTCTTTTTCCTCTGGAACTATCAAAGAACTTTCTTTAACAAGCCCATCAATGAAAAACAAAGTCTGCATTCTTGAATTCTAAGTCACACATAAACCGTAAAGATGCTGTTTGCTCAGTGTTGACAGAAGCAGTCATCTGCCCTAATTTACCTTCATCGTATGTTTTTATTAGAGCTGTGGGAGCATGCATAAACCCACCAGGGGGACATGCACATTACAGGGCTCTTTTCTTAAACTCTCAGCTCTAATAAAAACACACAAGCTGCAGTTCTGTCCTGTATTGGGACAGCAATACCTCTCTGTCCTGTGTTGCTTTCATATCAGAACAATTGTCTCTGAGAATATTTGCTTACTGAAAGTCATCACAACAGGAGACAGGAATGTTCTTTGAGGAATGATCTTGGGGAATTCTCTCGTATGCTGATGTTCTTCTGCTTAGTCCTAGAGAAGAGCTTAGTGACACTTTACCTGTAACTCAGATGTCAGGGCTGATATCCCTATTTTAACACCTATTTTTAGCATCTATTTTTCAGGTGCTTATGGGCACAGAGCAGTTCTATGGACTAGCACTAATGGGTGTCTAACGGTAACTAAAATGGCCAAGCTATTGCTGCAGACTCACAATATTCTAAGCAGGATTTTCATCTCCACTGTGAAACTTTTGAGGCTGTACTGATAAAAACCTTTTATGAGGCTCAACTGATAAGTATTAGCTATGGATGTACACATCCACATGCATGCACATCAAATGGAGCCAATGTGAGCTCAACATTTGAAGGGTTATCACTGTGGCTGATTGGGATGCTTCATATTTAACTTGCAGAAATCACCTAGATTAGAGAAGGGTGTCATTCGATCTTCCATTTTTCCACAGATGCTGCCAAATAGTTTCCTAAATCAGTCCCAAATGTGGCCTGGTCTCTGTGTTGGGCCAGTGTGAATATAGTAGTGGTTTTGTTCCTCCTTGCTACCTTTTCTTCTCCCCCTACACTTCCTCCTAGACTTTGGGGCAAGAGTACTGAGCCCCTGAATATCACACAAGTTAGACAAAACAAAGCTCCAATGTGCACTAGATATAATAACATGCAATGTCTCCCCTGTCATCCCAAATTACCGAAACATACAATATTTCAGCACTGCCTACCTCCATGCCTGCCTGCTGGAGAGCAGTGCTTCCTTGTCATTCTCCTCAGCTGGACTGGTGCAGGGTCAGGTGTCAGCTCCTTGCTGAAATGTGCTGGCACTGTGTTCTGCACACCTCAGGGGTCATGGGCAAATGGTGCTTATGCTGATCACCTGCAGGGATCTTCATGAATCATGTAGCTTCTCAGAAATGTTTCAAGGCTTGCTGGAAATTAGTCACTGCCAGCAACTGAGTCAGGCACACAGACTCCCCAATACCTGAACTGCGCCTTCGGCAGTGGCATAAACCAGCATCCTCATGGGGAAATAGAGGGAAATTTTTAACTCCATGACAGGCTAGCATGGAGTTAAAAGCTTTTGGGAGCTTTGTTTCATAAATAACTCTTCTGTGACATACTATGAAAGCCATTTCTGGAAAGATCTTATGTACGCATTTAGAAAGCTCTCTCCTATCGTGAGGAGATAGGTCTCTTGTAAGTAATGTCATTGAACGATTGCTTTCTTAATGAAGTTCATTGTAATTTTGGCCTTCTACCTTACTTCTTGGGTTTTCTAGTGTGTATTGAGAAACCACTGCACACCACAGTGCCAGTGGGCTATGCATGTAAGTACTAGCCTTGCTCTCCTGTGCAAGACACATATTGCTGAAGTCTCAGGTGACTGTATTTTAAGAGCTAATGTACTGTTCCAGCCTTAGAGTTCTTACACTCCTAAAATAAGCCAGGTCCATTGAAACAGTCTTTGAAAAACGGCCTTTGAAAAATCATTTCAACCATGCAGAAACAGCTTAGAAAGCCCTTGATAAAGCTTACAGCAAGAGCTAACAGCCTAGTGACCTTAACTACTTCAAGGGAGTAGTCTCTTCCATTCAAAATGGTGGGCCTAGAAGAAAACATTTTCCGGAACCATGGGCAGTGCACACAGATGAAAGCAGACAAAATAAACTAAAACAATGTTAATATCTGCTGTAATCCCCAGTATCTCAGAGAATTTGAAAATCTCCATATATTTTTGTTTTTCTAGTTGCTTATATTTGGATTTTTACAAGCCCAGAATCTGCCTTATAGATATTTTCCCTGTCATCTCATGACAAATTAAGGGAAGGATTACTATACCTAATTGAGTAGTAATTGAGGTGGCAAAACTTTTCTTACTTTCAGTAATAATTTTTATTCTGTTTTGTGCTCTTTAATATTAAAACTTTTTTTTAAACCACCATCTTAAAATTCAGAAGAGAAAAAACTTATAAAAGGAAGTAGATGTATGCTAGTTTCAGGATGTTTTTATTAGAATACTTTTAGAAGAAATGGTTGGTGAAATATTGCTCTTGTAGCTCAGTTTTCCTTACTACTGAGGAAAATCAGAAGCAGAAAAGGAGGTGGTTTCTGGTCACACCACAAGTCTGCAGAATTAGGGCTCAGTCTCTGCTCGCTGTTAAAACTTGTAAAACATGTAGTCTCATTGTGTATTTCATGGAGTTGCCCAGATGAGCTGGAAACCACATCAGCCCATTCACCCAGGTCGCCTCTAACCAAATGTACCAGCTCATGATGTGACTTTCCATACCTGTGTCCTCAATGCCGACACGAAGGAGCCAACACATCCTTCTGTAAGCAGAATTCAGCCACAATAGCATGTCACTCCAGAGGAGATTTCTTTACTCCAGAGATTGATGTGTTTTATAATGGTAAAAGAAATGCCTTTCCATGTGAATTCTAGCAAAGACACACTGAGCTCAACAGATCTAACCCAGGAAAGAATTTGAACAGCATATCTAGAGTAGAAAAAGCAGAAACAGAAAAACGGGGTGGTTTTGCTTCTTTGGATTATTTTTGTTTTCATTTTAATCTTTTATATTCTCAGTTCTCAGAATTTCTGTAAGTCTGAGTTCCCTTACCAGGGTAAGATGACCCAGCAGAGGCAGAAATTAGGCACTTTTTTATACCAGTGTTTTCACCCAATGCATTTGACATATAGCTGGCTGCATATACAGCTATATGGCCAGTCAGCTATGCAAGCAGCATGGCATGAACATCTTTTGTTTTCTGTGTTTATTAATGTTTTCCACATGCTTCCATCACCTGTGGGAGCTTAATATAAAGTTATGAAAAGCACTACTTCTGCATGAATATGATAAAACTTCAGAATAGAATAAAAAATAGATTATTGCCTTAACAACTCAGCCAGCTGAAATATTTTCTCTCTGTAATCAAATGGGTCTCTCATTATCACGCTTAAGCAAACAACTTAGGTGGCGAAGTGCGAGAGTATACAACTCGATATAAGAAACTCCTGCTATATCACCTGCCTCACCTGGGAACCAAAATGTAAATTATGCTGTAAAGTTGCTTACAAAATTACTCTCAGTCTCACCTGAAGATCAGATTGTTTCCAGCTTTAGTAGCCTCTCAGCTGAGTTACCTATTCCCATTCCTGTGCTGCCCAGAGCTCTGCTTTGCTGGAGCAGTAAGTGTTCTCAGGTGGCTGTTTTAGCACTGCAATCCCTGGGGCTTGTCCAAGGTACAGGGCAAGCTATGAGGCTCCAAGGACCCCAAGGTTATTGGCTGCTGAGCCAAATAACCCCTATTTTTATTTTGTCAATCAGATACTCTTTTTTTTTTTTTTGGCCATGCAATAACTTATTTTCCTTAGAGGTATCCTTTTTGTTAAGAATGACTTGTGATTAATGAATCTGCTCAAGGCTCTCCTCTCCCAGTGAGTTTGCCCGAGGCCCTGATGCTCTCACTGATGCAGCCATGGCACTTGTACCTCTGTGAGGCACCAAGACAAGATGGGTTAAATGGCTTCTGCCATGAGATTTTCATAACGATGGGTTGTGTCTGTGGAAGTTGTAACTCAGCTTGTGTGTGCCCACATCACTCGGTGCTGCGGGAGCTGCCTTTGCTGTGAGGGCTGAGATTACAGACCAGCTTCCTCCCCAGCCCTGTGACCATGCACACACACGTGCACATTTCCAAAATAATCCTTTCTGGGGTATAAGGGGTTTTTTGGTGGATTTGCTATATGAGAGAAAACGTAGCAAAATCTTTTGAGCTTTCTGTGGGTTAAATGCAACTACAGTAGGATCCTTTCTCTTCACTCTACCTGTCACTCAGATAAGCAGACATCTGGACCTCAGAGAAGCATCTGATCCTGTTACTTTTTGGTATCTTTTTCTCTGTTAATTTTGTCTTCTGTACTTTAGCCTGCATGAAGGCATCTGACATTTTAAAGCAATTTCTGCAACATCTCTAAATTAAACATTCTGTTTTGTTTATTAGATTGGTTTATCTTTGCTATCATCTACCATGAAGCTGCAAGCTCCACATCCTTTCAGAAAACAAACATGACTGACAGCAATCGTTATACAGAAAAGCTGAAGCAAACCATGCTTTGAAGGATTTTCTGTTGGGATTCATAATAGCATGGAGTTAAAAGAGAGAAAATAGGTTCCTTGGAGCATAAGATCGTAAAATGCTAATTTCAGTGACACAGTGGTGGACTGAGTAAATATAGAAAGGATTTATTATGAAGTTCTTTAGTGTTGTTGGCACTAACAGCAAATTGCTGGGCAACATTATATTGCCAAAATCCAGGAAATAGCACAAACATTGAACCACTGTATTTTCAATGACAATAATGACTGAAGCTTTGGTATTGGTTGGCATCCCCACAAAAGGCACATGTTGGCATGTTCAGGAATGTAAATGATAGATCTGCAGCTTGAAGTTTATAATTATTTAATCAAACCCAGACTGCAGAACCTGGAGGGACATTGCATATCCTTAAAGGAGAAAAAAAAAGAGGGAGAGAGAGAGAGAGAGAGAAAGAAAGAAAAGTCATACTTTGCAAATGACGGAATGTATTGGTCCTCTGGGCGTGCCCACTTTGTGTCTGTGACTGCTGCAAAATTCGTGGGTGATCTTTTCTGCTCGCCACATCACCATGTGTTTAAGCAACCCTTCAGAAAACAAATTGTCGACAATCTCTTATAGGTTGATGGAAGTCAGATCAATTATCTGCATTTCCTTTCATGGAAGGAAAAAAAAACCCTGCAGATCAGGGCAGGAAACCACTCATTTGATGAACTATTTCTACACTACCGTACATAGATACACATACACAACCTCCCACCTTCTCTCCTGCAGACAGACACGCACAGAGCTACAAGGCCTCTCTCTTCTAGACACACACGGAGAGGCACATTATTTTCAGCTCACATTTCATGTTTAGGTTACTATTACAGAATTTCAAGAAGACTTATTTTGTTTCCATTTCTTGTAAGGAAAAAAAAGAGATAATGAACATTCCGTTTTCAGAAATAAATCTCCTGGCACTCTGTGTTCTGGCTGGTCACAGCCTGAGTAGCAGAGCTCCTCTATGTTCCCAGCCTGGGCTTTACTGCCGACTCAGCTTTCAATTTAGTTCTAGCGTGATGGAAAAAAGAAAAAAGTCTTTCAAAAGCAGTAATTGTGTGTTTCTGGGGAGAGGGAACAAATTAGTAAATCAAATTAGCATTACATTTCATTCCTAGACCCTAGGAGATTCAAGGATTTACATAATATACTTTCTTAAATTACATTGTTAGTGTAAACATTAAGATTCTGCACAAAATCCCTGAGAAGTGATGTAGCGTTAGCTGATGTCATCATAAAATATTTTAAAAAAGAAAAAAAAGGGAAGAAATTACTTAGCTGCACATGTCAACACTATTGCACTATTTTTAAAAATAAAAATGCAGGATTTTATTATACTCTGAAGGATTTAATGTCTTTAATCCATTCACTCTGTATGCTAGGAATACTTGTATTGTTTCATCTGTCCTCACAGATGAAAATATTTACTGTAAGGTATTCCTGGCTGTTGAAGATGAAATCCAGGCCCCACATAAGGCTGTGGAAGAGATACTATGGATTTCTATGGGATCATTTGACTCCAAAAGGCTAAATAAAGGCTAAACTCCATTCCCCATCCCAAATTTTCATGTCTAGTGACCTTCTTCTTCATTGTATCACCAAATTCTCTGTAATTCTCTCTCACTTTAATGATTTCTTTTCTTACAACATTAAGTTAGGGCCGAGTTTCTGTGTGGGGCTCCACAGCCCGTTACTGCCCAACATGCAGCCATCCTCTCACATGCTGCTACAAACAGCCACATGGCACTAGGCTGATTCTGGCTCAAGTTTTAAAATTCGTTCTGACAAAAAATTGTGTAGTGATCAAAATAAAATGAAAAAATTGCTTCCATGTCTAAGGCATCTGCATTTGATAAGTAATCAGAATATAATGCAGAGAATGCTATTATTATTTTGTAAGTTCCAAATCCACCAAGGAGCTGCAAATGGTAACAGAAGAAATGAACTAAAATTACATTTATATTGTAAGACCCTATAAAGGACAGCCAATACCATTGTAGTTGTTAGGTTAGAACTACTTATTTGAGGAGCTAAGCCACTACAGTATAAAGAAATACACAACTTATGTTTAATCAATTTAGAGATGACTTGAAGAGCAGTAGAAAACAAAGACAGCATTGAAATATGCACACATCAAAAAGCTTCATAACTGTAGAAAACCACTGTAGTGTTGAGGGTTTTTACATTTGACTGCGCAGTTCTGTCAATTCTAGTACACCCTTTATATGTTTTTTTGTGTTTCATGCAACAAATGCTCCCCACAAATTTGTGCAGTGATATGTAATACATTCAGGAAAACTAATTATGGAAGCAATTCATCTTTGGAAAGTTATCTCTAAAGCCAGAGAGTTAGGAACATTTTGTATAATGAGAGCTCAGATTCCATGAACCACTTCTTTTATTAAATCTACCTGTGCTTAGAAAAAATTATGAAGGTAGAAGTGGAGCGCATAACATAATATAATATGCTATGACTTTCAATGCACCCTCCTACTACCTGGCAAATGAGCATTTGCATTAACAGAGTATTGGGAAAGAAGAACAATGATCCCTTCTTATCTTTTAGTTTTCTT
The DNA here is from genome assembly GCA_013400695.1 of Neodrepanis coruscans. Lineage (NCBI taxonomy): Eukaryota > Metazoa > Chordata > Aves > Passeriformes > Philepittidae > Neodrepanis > Neodrepanis coruscans. The sequence continues at coordinate 3,765 of VYZS01067776.1, read as the reverse complement.
TTCTTGATATGGAATGTGGTATTTACATTTAAATTTCCTGGATCTTGTCTGTTTGTCAGCACTAAGGCCATCTCTGTGATTTGCAGTTTTTTAATTTAATGATTTTTTTAGACAAAATAAGAAACATCATTTTTTGATTCTCCTTTCAAAATCTCCAATATTATCAGGTTTTAAATTAGATGTCTGATAAATGAAAGATGTGTGTTGATTTTTCAGTTCAGAGCTCTTTTGAAAAATAAATTAATTACTTATTACCAAAATAAACCAAAATAGCATCACTTGGGAAAGCCTTCACTCACTGGTTAATTTGCAATGATCAGCTGGAAAGGTAAAGGAATATATACAATATCTGACTATATTCATATGAAAAACATAACCAATGCATGTTTTTTTCTCCGTATTGCAAAATGTTTCATTTCCTGCTAAAGGTTCCAAGTGCACTGCTTTACTGCTGTTCTTTCTCAAAGCCTGAAATTTCAAATAAGGCAGATCCCCTACCCACATTCATGTCATGCATGTCCTCTCTGCAGCTGATCCCAAATCCAGTGAAATCAAGGGGAGACCATGTGTGAAGATCAGACATGCCAGCTGTTCCATGCAGGCAACTTCTCTGAAACTGGAGTCACATCACTTCACACCCTCAGGAACACAAGACAGAAGTTGTTTTTAACTGGCATTTTACAACTGGCTGTTTCTCAATATATATAAGTTTCAGCATCTGA
>VYZS01067774.1:0-20578 GCA_013400695.1 Neodrepanis coruscans | reverse complement strand
TTTTAATAACAAGGGATACAAATCAGATTTTCAGAAGCCCAATAAATGTGTCCATACAATGGCACACTGGAACAAATCTAAGACAACCATGAACCTATCAGAATCATTCCATTCTCACACTGGGTTATCATTTAATTACTAATAAAATGAAGGGTACTAATTCCCATCTTTATAGCATCAAATACAAAAGTATTGTCTCAGGCTCTGAAAGAGACCAACATCCACAATGACATTCCTTAATACAACTAAACTTTCTACGATAATGCTGATGAACTCATATTCCAGCTAGACAACTTTTTCAGCAAGAGTTTCAGACTTGGAAATTTACTCTCAGGGGCAAACTTCATAACTTTGCTATAAGCACAAGTCACTTCTTCTTTGACTTTATTCCCTCTAATTTAAACCTATAGAAATACTCATATAAAATAGCAAAGCAAACACTCCACTCTCATGCTTGTCATTACCCAAAGGATGAGAAACAGATGTATAATTACTTTTTTAGTGCCTTCCTGGCAGCTGTTCCAAAACTGGTAATAAGAACAGTATACAAACCACTCTAATGTAGAAAGATGTGAAGCATTTTGTTCAAAATCAGAAAAGGGTTGCATAGTTTAACTGCAAAAAGAACATAGGTATTCTGTACTCACTGGACCGTACCGTCTTCTTGTAGTAGAGACTCTTAAAGATACAAGATATTCTTCTAACTAACAGAAGATCTAAGATTCTCCTATATTCTCAAACATGTCGTTGTTTAAGAAACCCTTTAAATAAGAAAGAGATGATTGCTTCCAAGGGTTTTGGGGCCAAAGGTGATTCTATTATAACACAGGGTAAATATGTCAATGACAATAGTAATTCATATATTTTCATCATTGGGGGAATCAAGAACATCTCAAAAGAAGCAAAAAATTCTCTCATACATGTAGAAAACAAGATCACTTGAGAAAAAAATATATACAACATTTATATGGATACCACACATTGTCATGGTGCAAATAGTTAAAATCTAATTTGTTTTTACAACTCGGCTGAAAATGAAGGGTAAGTATATCTTGATATATTGAAATAGGCTAATAATCAGTTATGAATTTCACTGAGGTTGTTATGCATCACTTTATGCACTGTTAGTATAGTTGATGTGTTTGACATTGAAGAAAAAGTTCTCTAAGTTATGTGTCAGTGAATCTAAAATCTGCTTAGGCCACATGCTTCAAGAAACACTGAAATGAGGCCTTCCTTTGTATTCTGACAACCATAAATGAAAAATGTTATTCTATTGTCTTTAAGACTAGTGATATGCCAACCAATCACATAAACTGTAGGGGCGCATGATCGGGACCCCTTACCCAATGATTTTGTGGAATTCATCGCGTGATCATACAAGAAACATATAAAAATACAATAAACTATTCCTTGCTTGCAACGCAACTGTGGCCTGTGTCAGTCTGCATGTCGGCTTGGGATCATGCCAATATAATGCCATAATGCACTGCTTATTTTCAGAAACATTGTAGGATGAATGAGAGTAATTTTATCCAATTAAAAGATTGTGATGAACAAGGAGTGATTAAAAGTAATCTAATCTGTCTTCTCAAATGCGCTGCAAGTATGTTTCCATATACATGCATTCTGAGGTAGAAAGAATTTGTTTACATGCAAATTCATTTTATGTTAGAAAGCAGATAAAAATAATTAATCTATAATTCTATCTATGACACCGAACATGTCTTGTGAGCTGTGCTACATTATAGACCACACATCTTAAATTTTGTGTCCCGAAATGTAGCATTTCAAACTGACAAGAGACTAAGATTAAGATGCTCACTTGTCCCTGGGGCGCAAATCTGGAAACCAGTTGAACATATTCTTATGTATATTCCCACAACAAGTGCTTAAAACAGGTTCCTAGCTCCTTAGAGACGCATAAATAAACTAAATTGGGCATCATTAAGTGCCTATAAGAAGTTTAGTCATTTGAGACTCCCTATCTAGTGAAGAGCAAGCATGGCATTTCTGGAGGGTCAATTGCAGTTTCTGAGATTAAATTGCTGTTGTTGACATCATACTGAAACTTATATCGTTATGTTTCATGCTTGGTCATGTCAAGTTGTGTCAGATGATTTGTGCCTTTGGGCCAGATCTCGGATCTGACAGCCTCACATGGAAATATGCAATACATGTAAGTTCCCTGTGAATTGAGCAACACATAGAAGACATCTTTAAAAATCCAGACAGAAGTGTCAGTACTTTTCTCTTCCAAATGAAGAAGATTCACTTGCCACAAAGCAGAAAACAAGCAATAACATATCTAACAGTGAAAAAGAATTAGCTGTGATATTGTTTGAGCTCTTTGATAGCTCTTTTGGTCATTCTTCAACAGAAGTTGGGCAGTTGTGCATTTTTAAAGGTTTTTCATTACCATAGATATTTCTAAACACCTTTATAAATCTGTACACAAGCATGAATGAAATGCGTTTTTCTTAGAAGAAGGAACAGCTATTAGATATGATTTGCAAGGGTTACACTTTGCAATTTATATAATTTTATAAATTAGATAAATTGACTGGTATCAATCACTAAAAACTTGCACAACAAAGTGACAATATTGTGTAAATCTTTTTTTACCTGAACAATACAGAGTGAAAATTGGGATTTTGGTATGCCTCTTCCAAACATCTAGGAAAGTATTCAAAGAAATAGTCCTCTCAGATGGTAGGAAATAGGTGTTTCTCAAGCTATTTTTATTGCCAAATCAGTTTATTGGATCTACAGGGCAGATATGCAGTATCTCTGTTCTGCTGAAAAGAATAGTTAAAAGCTAATTAAAAAAAAAAAATAAAAGGACGAGAAAAATTTACCTCAGTATTCTGAAACTTGTGAAGCTTGATATTTTTCCTTGAATTGGGAGTTAAATGTCTGTACAAATGAAGAACACTTATAGGAGTTTTAAAGCAACAGAAAAGAACTTATCAGACATCTGATAACACTGATACGCTTCCTCATCCTTTTTGGTAACAGTAATGTTTTACATTTCTTTAGTTGTCACTCTCAGCTTCAAATAGGCTCTTCTCAAATGATTCATCCTTCTCATAGTATCTGTGACATTTTAGGGGAAAAATAATAAATGTCTCTTTAAAAGTATGCTACTTAAGACTATCCTAAAAATCTACATTGGGAGTCTTAACAGTTGATTCTTAACAGTGTGCCTGACAGTTGTGTAAAGCTAATACAGTGAGTCACTTCTAATAACATTGAGGTTTCTGACTTAAATCCTCATTTTCAGTAGAGGTCTGGGAAAAAGTAGCTTACATCCTCTCTGTTACAAAGAACTCTAAGCAAAACAAGAAGGGATTTAGAGGAGATTGAGTCAAAGTAAAGTTCCCAAAACTGAAGTTCATATCAACCTTTTGGGATATGTTCAAGAGCTTTGAACATATGATGCTGGTGAGATAAATCTATCATTTGTGGTATAAACTATTTATAGCAAATGCTTCTCTCTGCACAGGCCTTCTATTAGTACCTTGGTGTCTGGGCAAAGTATTTCCAAATGCACATCTATTCCTCTAGGTTTTCTTCTGGTTTTTGTTTGTTTGGGGTTTCTTTTTTTCTCTAAAGAATAAGTTTTGGCTTCAGAGTGGAACTGAAAATATAATATGAAGATTTACAAAATGAACAGATTCACGTGTGATGACGCAGCTGGACATTCTTGCGGAATAGGTTCTGTCACTGATTTTCAATCTCCATTCTGCCAACGGTCATCTGGCAATTCAGGGGAAAGGAGGATTCTATCTCCTCTTATCCTCAACCTATGCATGTGGCTTATTCTAAAAAAAAAAAAATAAAAAATTTTCCTTTTCTTTTATGACAGTCAAGCATTAAATACGAATAGGCCAAATATTTGAGAATGGCTCAGGACACCTTCCCAGGTGTTTTTTAGGAATGTAGTGGTTTGAGCCTGGCTGGATGCCAGGGACCCACTAAAGCTGATCTCTCACTCCCTTTTGAGAATGGGTAGATGACAGAAAATATAATGAAGGGCTTCATGAGTTGAGATTATGGACCAAAAGAGATTCCTCACTGATCACCATCAAAACAGACTCCATGTGGGCATATTAATGGAATTTTTTACTAACAAGATCAGAGTTTAAGAATAAGAATCTTAAAGAAACCTTCCACCCCCAACTCCTCTCTTTCCAAGTTCTACCTCCTTCCACCCGGCGGTGCAGGGAGACAGGGAATGGGGTTACAGTCAGCTGTTTTCTGACACTGCTTAGAGAGAGGAGTCTTTCCCCTACATCCCATGGGGTCCTTCCTACAGGAGACAGTGCTTCACGAACTGCTCCATTATGCGTCCATCCCGTGGGCAACAGTTCTTCAGACACTGTTGCCACATGGGTCACTTCTCCACAGGGTGCAGTCCTTCAGGCACAGGCTGCTCCAGCGTGGGCCCCCACAGGCCACAAGTCCTACCAGGAAAATCCTGCTCCAGGTTGGGCTCCTCTCCCCACAGGCTGCAGGCGCCTGCCAGGACCCTGCTCCAACATATGCCTCCCATTAGGTCACAGCCTTCTTCCAGTATTCACCTGCTCTGATGCGAGCTCCTCCACAGGCCGCAGGTCGATCTCTGCACCCCTGTGGTCCTCCATGGGCTGCAGGGGTGTGCACAGCTGCTTCACCATGGTCTTCACGATGGTCTGTAGGGGAACCTCAGCTCCCGTGTTTGGAGCACCTCCTCCCCCTCATTTTGCACTGACCTTGGTGTCTGCATTATTGTTCACATGTGTTCTCACTCTGTTCTTCTCTGGAAGACATCTTCATCTAATCTAAACTTTTTTTCCCTTCCTTCTTGAATATCTTATCACAGAGGCATTACTAGCACTCCTGACAGACTCAGCCTTGGCCACCAGTGGGTCTGGCCTAGAGCCGGCTCTTATTGGCTCTGCCAGACATGGGGGAAGTTTCCAGCAGATTCTCAAAGAAGCCTCTCTTATAGCCCCACAGCTGCTACCAAAACCTGGCTGCAGAATACCCAATATAAGGAACCTGCCTATCTCTCCTCTTTTATTTCTTGCAGCCTAGCAAACTGGTGTTTTTTTCCTCAAGTCATTACTAAGACCAATACAGACACAACTCTTCCAAAAGAACAAAAGCTAACTGATTTAATCTGCACTAACATTTCAAAGAACCAACATAAAGGTACTGCCCAGAAAATCTGAAATATTTAGACTCATGTATTGTCAGAGGAGTCTTTGGTTTGAATTTCAGTAGACATTGCTCTTAGCATCAATTCAGAGACTAGAAAAATAAAGAAACTTGAGAATAAAAACATGCTGTGCAATTAAAAAAAATTCAGCCTTTCTGAGTGAAGATATTCTCACAATGATAAAAGTTTCAGCCTTGCAGAGTGCAGTATTCAGTATCTTTCAAACGCTTCTTCACCAGTTGATAGTGGAGGGGAAAATGAAGCACAAAGACAAAACTGCAGAACTTTACCATCCTTGAGGTATATTGCAGGAAGGGAGGATTATTATGAATCTAAAATTATTAAATATTAATGGCACAAACTTTACAAGTGATGAAATAGCCAAATAAATTACCAGCACTTTAAACCAGACACATTTGGATTAACACCACTTCTGTGAGACAGTTTGATAAGTGTCTTGAATTTAGCAGCACTACTTTGTCCCCATTTCAGGGGCTTTTGACTTTGGTCACCTGCTTAGTAATTGGATTGTTTTGCATCTATGCATTGTGAGATGCCATCTCCATCTTCTGAATAACATTTTTTGTAAAAATAGGGCATCTTTTATTTAGGATTCTATAGCAGATGTTTTCCCAGAAGCTAAGACCTATAAGTCGCTGTTTCAACATATCAGTATCAATACTACTCAAACTGTCAAAGCCAGATCTGCTTTGATAATTTCTAGAGTGCGCACAAATGTCTAGTTCATCTGAACTTCAGGTTAAGCGTTTTGAATTCCTGTTACTATTCATCAAAAGTGGAATGTTTTATTGGGACAAAACTGAAATTTTTATTTGTTCTGAGTAGTAACTTATTCCATTGATAACATTGACCTCAACTAAATTTCTTACTTGTAATGGTTTGGGTTAAAACCACAGAGGAAGACAAAGAAAAAATAACTCTTTCTCCTATGCCTACATCTTGGCTGGGAGGAGTAGCCAGGTTACCAAGGCTTTTTTCCCATCAGCCCGGGAGACCCAGAAGGAATGCTGGGAAGGGGGGCTGGACTATAGCTCGGCCTNTGTGTGTGTGTGTGTGTGTGTGTGTGTGTGTGTGTGTGTGTGTCTGTCAGAGGGAATCCAGGCTGGTCATAATTACGCAATTACCCCCATTTATTCCCCCATATATCTACCCTTCAATAAATTGCTGCCTTCCCTATCCATCTCTTGTCCATTGATAAAATCTAATATCGTCCAAAACCAGGACATTACTATACATGACACTATTTATTTTAGTTATCCAATCCTGATATTCAAAAATAAGTGTTATTCAGCAATAAATTACAATAGTCCTTGCAAAGTAGAATTGCTCAGACCAACAGGCATTGAGCCATGAGACAGTGCTCCAAGGAAAGCCTTACAACCCACAAATGCTGCCTGCTGGACAGGTTTTGAGGTCCCAGACTGTATATCCACATGGGGCACACCAGACTCATGTATACCAAATACTAGAGAGAAATTTGCGAAGAAGCACTTTTTGTAATTTTTTTTCAACATTTACCCTCTAGTGAATGGTTTGTCAAAACTTACTACCTCACCTTCTCTCCACAAACCAATCTATAATTAGAATTTAAAATTTACTCAAAAAATTCCAAATTTACAGCAAGATTTGACTGCAGCGCTTGGAAAGGTGTTTAAATTTTTTTTATAGATTTTTTTTATGCTTTTTCTTTCTTTACAGAAAAAGAGATTTAAGACCTAAAGTTCTACTACCAGACCTTATTAGATGGTCATTTCAGATCTCCAATATTTCTGACTGGTAGAAGCTCTAGCTCTGGCCCTAGGAGATCCCATCCCAATCACTGTCACACCAAGTCATTTTTCAGAAAACGTATGTTTTAGAAATTTTCAAACAATGAAACAGATCTTTTTTTGCCCTTTGATTGATTTCACATAAATGACTTCATAGCCACTTAACATTTTCTTTTGCAGGGAAATCTGTTTGACAGTGTTCGAAGAAATATGTTTAGGTTTTGCTGAGCACAAGTAAATGAAAAATTGCTGTGTTTTTTTTTGTTAAGAATTCTTGTTGCAACATATATAAAAAGAACTGGTAGAATTGTTTGGTTTGTTTTGTTTCTGTTTTATAAATGGAGATGATATTTCACAGATTGACAGTGTCTTGATAGCCTAAATCGCTGCATGATACTTTTGTATCCCTACTGAAGTAGGGAATTGAATACTTTTCAGAGGTATTAGATAAGGTCCCATATGCTTTGAAAAGTCAGTTATCTCAGGCTTTGTATAAAAACTGAGCTCTGCTTACCATAGCCCTATTTGAAAAAACACAGCACATGCCTTTGAACACTTCCTAGATTAAATCTGTATAGGAAAGTTTTCCTGAATCTGGTGTCCAGGTATATAAGCAAAAATAAAACACATTCTTGTGTTGATGATCCCATAATCTATTCAGCACCACCTCCTTCAAATATTTTCAAGTCTTAATCTGTACTCTGAATCAACAGTTGAGTTGATATCGCAACCAAGTGAATCCCTTTGATCTATATTCTAGTTTTGTTATTCTTTCTTTAATGGGAGAAATAGGGCAGTAAGCAGTTTCACAGAAATTCATATTATGTTTCCCATCTCCAAGGTTTTTAAGTGTAATTGATGATTTCAACTGTAGTTCTGACCACAACTTTGATTCTGCCTTTAGACTGCTGGCCTGCATGTCAGAGTTTATGTATACTGAGAGATCATCCCTATCTCCATCAACTGTGGGATATTGCAGTGCGTAGTCTAACCAACATTTCATGTCCATGGAAAAAACTTAGTAAAATGGTGAATCTATGCTGCTGTCAGAAGTAAATCGATTGGTCTATATTCCTACAACATAAGGAGGCAAAGCTAATCTAGGTCTGTTAGCTGAAGGCAAACCAAAGTTACAGACTTGTGGAGATCAGTGAAATAGGGTGGCTATTTTCTGCAGTTGTCTGAAGCTTTCCTGCTATTGAGCCAAACATCTTTTATATAGTAATTATGAGTATTTCATTAGCAGCAGTGCATAATTCTATCAACTGTGTGCCTTGAAGTAAGCATATTTATTAGTTGTGAATGCTGGTTATTAATTTCAAAAATTTTATATTTCACCACAGTTTCCCATTCTTTTGCTCAATATTTAGTTTTCTTTCTGTTCTGATTATAAAGAACATGAACATGTGACCTTTAGATTGCATTGTCTCTTCTTTCTCTCAGCATTTGAGAATCCCTTTCCTGAATAGATATTTTTTATCCTCTGTTAATTTTCTTGAATGAACAAGAAACAACTTGACAGAACAAGGTGTTTTTCAATGTTCAAAACTTTTACAGTTATTTTCTTTTTCTTTCTTCAATTTCTCAGCAGCTTTTTAAAGAATGAAAACAAAGTCTCTAACACAGCATTCTGATAGTAGTACCTCTAAAGCTATTTTCAGAAATAACAGTGCTTCTCTATTTTTCTTGATACTTAAGAGTTATTTTAGCTTTGTAAGTGTCACTTCAGAGCCAGTTATTTTCCTATCATAGTGTCAAGATCCTCTTGACTAGCAGCTTTCTAGGAAGCAACTCCTCCTCCTGTTACAACAAGCACTATGTTTTGCTCCTAGCTGAATCACATTGCATTTGGAAGAATTAAAATGTGTATTGGGATACTTCAAGTGGCAGTTCAAAGGCTATATTTTATTTGAGATTGACAGCAAAATGCCTGCTGGAGCTAGTGAGCCTGAGCAGATTGCAGTGGGATAGTTTGGTTATTGCTAAGATCCAGCATGCTGCCTGGAGACTGAGAAACCTGCTCCAGCCTGTGAGACCTGTGAGGATATTGTTAACAGACAGCTGAAAGTTAGCCTGCCTGCAGCTTTGCAGGGTATAATAGGATGAAACATGCTACTAATTGTTAAAAAGCCTGGCAACACTAATTGGGGAATTACTAGGAATAACTGAGAAAAAAGAAGCAAAGGCAATATAGCACATTCCCTTGCTGTCGCCTCCTAGCCATATCCCCAGCTTGGTAAGACTTACAAAGTTTTTCAGTACTTGCTTTTAGTCCACAACCAGACTGATTTTTGAGATCAGTCAGGAAATTGCTCATTGCAACAATGGCAGCAATGTACATGGAAAATATCAAGGGAGTAAGAACATCGGAGCAGTAACAAATCAATCAGGGACCGCAAAATCACAGTGTAAACATCTACAAAGGTTTGACAATAATCTTCTTGAGTCACACTGGAGTGTAGTGACACATCACAACAGACATGGCAGAGCACAGACAAGGGCTCTGATTCAGCTCATTTATTATGTAAACATACATTTTATGATTAGTAAAAGAAAATCCTACTTAAATATGTTCAAGCTAATTTAAGAGCAAAATTCTTCCTCAGATACTTGCTGAATGCTATGGAGGCTCACCTATGGAAAAATAGGGAAAAAAACCTTAAAGCCTCACCTCTCTGGATTTCTCAGAATAGGGTCAAATGCAGGTGCTAATGGAAAGAAAAACCTTTCTTTAACATCCATATAAAGTGAGGAGGATTCATGGCAATATTAACATTGTGAAGAAAATGGACACTAAATTTACTACAGCAAAAATTCCATCAAAACCATTCCAAAAGTTGTGTAAATGCATTTCAGTTACTACTGACAGTGACCGAGATAATGACATTCAGTCAGAACAAGACAAATATGGACAAGACAATAAACCCGACATCACCCCCCACCCAGTACCTGATCAGCCCATACAGGTCGTTATGCATTGCACCTACACCTTCAGTGGCAGATGAATTTACTGAACATATGATGGATGACCAAAATAAAAGGAAAACTGTTGTTTCCCAAATGTAGTCTGCTTGATGCGATTATCAGTCTTTTCAGACAGTTCATCCTTCATTTACATTAAAAGCAGATAATGAGATTTCTGTTCAAACATGATATGGGAAATCCTGCTTAAGAAGATAGGTGTGGAGTACTCTCAGTACAGAACCAAAACTGGTCTGAGATCATGGACATTTCTTCCATTCAGACTTTCAAGCAGATAAACAGCAATATAGTATTTTTTTAAAAAAATTGAGATTTTACAGTAGTTTTTTCAGCACTTTATTCAGGACTTCATATTTCTTTAATGTGGATAACAGGGCTTAGTGTATTGTAAGTGCCCATTAAGTTGCATCGTTAGTGTGACATGATTTTTCTGACACTTTAATGGTTAGGTGTGATATATTCTTGTGTTGTATTTGGTTGGTAATAGAAACTTTCACACAGTTACAAACTTTACGAAACAGAATATTCCTTTTATTGTCAGAGAAGTATGAATCTGAAAGACTCAGCTATGATAAAAGGCAAATATCAGAGATGAGCCTTGTGGTTTGACCTCTCCAGTCCTTGCATCTGATCAGTACAGAATTGTAACCACATTAACAATTTATGAAGAGATGCTGGAGTTGTTTCATAGAACTTATATTTAGCTACTTTTTGTATAATATATTCTTTGCAGTTTTTTTCTCATTTTCTCTACAATATAGTCTACAACTGTTTGATAAACAGTCCATGTGAAGAGTTGTCAAGCAATCCCTCCATATCTTTCACGTATTTGAAATCTGTTATTTATATTGAAGGAATGAATGTTTTACTCATATTTATTCTCTTCTCTGAAAATAAATCTGAAACAGTGATATCTAGGCTTCTTATAGATGAAAATTTTTATAAAGAAATGTTAGCTACAGTATTTTTTTTTTCCCAGAGACCAAATTTTAACAAAATTGAGCATGTGTGCAGCTGATTTTTTAAAGGAAGGATATTTCTACTCAGTTCCCCAGACATATCCGGATTCTCACTGATGCGTATGAAATACTGTTTTATCTGACTTCAAATGGAAATGGCATGCATTTCAAGCAAGGAATAAAAAGCCTGTTCACCTCCTTTATAGCTTTCATAACCATTTAGTTGGGTGACCTAAAAACATTTGAGTGCAGATTATGCAAGGTAGAGCAAGAGAGAAAGAGGTAAAGTGTCATAGTCACAGTTATATGACAAGAGAAACCAAAATGTCCTGCAGCTGGATCCACCTTTGAATGTTATTGAACCTAAAAAAGAAAACAAATTAAAAAAAATTCACGTATAATCAGAAATTTTGCCCCCATGCAATGCATGCTATAGAAGCATCAAAAGACTTTTTCTACTTCTTTTCCCTGCCTTTCAAATTATTCTTTCTACATCAAGCCCACGTTTCACTCCTATAAAATTTTGCAATTCATAACTGCAAACACTTTAAGCAACTGAAAACATTTTGATTCAGAAGGAATCCTACAACGCACATGAAAGATCTCAGATTTCTCTTCTACTAGTTTCTGTTACTGGCAGCATTTGAATGTAAACAGATTTGTTTGCTTGTTTGTTTTTTTTGTGAATAACACACAACTAATTGCTGAAACCCTGGGTTTCTCACAATTTGATGAGGTCTAAACCATGCTTCCAGGACATAGCTGGATCAAGGCTGGGAGCAGGCTAGAATCTGAACCTAGACCTGGGTCTGAGACATCTCTCTAGCCACTGTCTTCAGTTACTGTCTCTCCATTAGCGGACTATAAATAATGGATAGTTATCCTCAAATCAAGCAAACTGGCATGTACATTCCTTTTGTAATAATAAAGTGTTAACTGGAGTTTTAACCTTTGCCTGCGAGAAAGGCAGACCCTCTCCCTGCTTTTTCTAACCTTTTGTCTCTAGTCTAACCTTCTGCTGCGTAGGTATCACTGTAACAGAACCTACATGAAAAATTTTTAATTCACATGGAATACATATATTAACATCTCCTGACTAGAAGCTCACTGTCCTTAATTAAGCAGAGTATTGCCCTGTCTCCAGAAGTGAATCTGTCTAACCAAGAACTGATAGATTATCTAAGGAAAGAGTTGTCACATTCCCTTTCCAAGCAGCATAAGAGAAAAATAAAGAGATTAAGCTCCTTGAAGTTCTGCAATTGTATAAATTATTAAAATTATTAGTTCATTTACAAACACTAAAATATCCTGACATTTTATCTCTTGTTATAACATATACATAGTATGAAATATTTGTTTTCCTCTCTGACCCCTCCCCCCACCCCCAAAAAAAAAGAAAGAATAAAGATGTCAATAAAAAACACTCTATTGTCAAATCTGAGAAGTTCTGGGGATAAAATCTGGGTTCTCAGAGTCATTCTCTGTAGATATTTTACATATAAGCATTTATTCCCTGCACAAGCTACTGGCTAGCCACATGTCTCCTGGGCTCCCAGGCCTCACTTATAAACACAGGTTTTTTAGCCTCCTCCTCTTTTCATCATCTCTCAATAATTGCACAGGAGTAAGGTAACTTCCCTGAGCAGAAGTTCATCATTCTCCAGATCCTTGGGTCCTTGCTGCTGTGGGAACAGGGACAGCTCAATAGCCCACCAGAGGGGACGCAGGAAAGAGATAATAAAGCCAAGCCAGAAAGGGACAGGAGTGCTCTGTTTTTCTCTGCACCAAGGGGAAAAAACTCAGGCCTTCTGCAAATCCTGAGGCAGAGACTTTCCCTGCAGAGTTACCAGACACTGATGATTTTTTCAGTTTTGTTTCCCACTCCCTGATGACATTTTCTCAATGGTTATCTACAAGTCCTAGATATAAAAAGGAAGGGCAATGCACTGAAAGGAGTGTGTGACAGACATGCTGCTGCAGTGATTCATGTGCTCAACCAAGCCGGTCCTCACCACCTAGTCAATTAATTAGTGTCCAGAATTATGGAAATCATTAAATGTTATACCATTTAAACACATTTTCACATTAGGCAGGCTTACCTTTGAAGTGTGGTATCTTCCATTCTGAGTTTCTTTACTGTCTCATCTTATTTCTTCACTGCATCCTAAAACATACATTGTTATGACTACTGTCATAACAATAACTGTGATGGGTGGGTAATTTCAGTTTTTTGCTATGACCTCGCTAAGCATGCATTCTGGCAAATGAGAAATATATGGAGGGCATTTTGTCTTTCATTTCAATTGTATTCCTGGGAGTTACATAGTCTCACATGAGAGGTCCAACTCCAATGTACTGAAGTCTATACCCATCGAGCTCTTGCTGAGAGAGAGTTGGTGACCAGCACCTTGCAGCTGCCAGAGCTACAGTAAGGTGAAAGCTATTTTATTTATGCATGACAGGAAATGCAGATCTAAGGTTTAGTCCTGAAAGAGCTCAGGGAAAAGGGGATTCATGTCTATTTGTCTATCTCATTGTGAGGGATGCCATATGAAATAGGTGAATGTAAGGACCCCACAAAATATTTTAGTTAGTGAAAGAGTTATTAAAAAACTCCATAATCTAGAGTTACAGCAAAACTCCATAACCTGATATCATGGTTTAAGTGCCCAGGATATGTAACTGTGTTGAATCCTTTTAATTTTTCATTTCTTTTTTCCCAGAGTGAATTCACGGGGATCTGGAGCTGTGCCACTGTGGGCAGAGATTGTGATGAGTGGCACTGGTGGCTGTGGCGACCTCAGTGGCAGCGGAGAACCAGGATGGTCACAGAGCAGTGAGGCTCCACACCCCCCTCCCCTGACACAGGCAGAGGTGGCGGTGGCTGGTTTCCATGGCAGGGGCTGCCAGCAGGGGCGACCCGTGGGGGGCCGTGGTGCTGTGACAGCAGAGGGTGCAGCCCCGTGAGCATGTCCGTTCCCCGGTTGCCCGGAATGCAGGGGGGACATGTGCGCAGCTGTGCACGTGTCTCCTGGAGTGGTGCAGATCACATGTATTGGCATGGATGCCACCATAAACCAGTGGAAGGCTGATAGGATTGAGCTGATAGGAGCCACTTCCTATTGGGAGAGTGGAGATGGCAAAGGGCGGGACTTGGGAGTCTTAAAGGTTCTGCGGGCATGGGGTCCAATCTCTTTTGTTCTGGGAGAGAGAGGATCTCGCTGTACCAGAGGCAGTCTAGTTGCCCCCGTAGAATTCACCTTCTCATCCCGATGGAGGGTTGTCTCCTGCTGCTTCTCTGCGTCCCGGTATCCCTGAATTCCTTTGCACCTTGGCTGTCCTCCCCGGTGTCTCACATGGCAGAAGTCTCTGACAGGACCCCGTTTTAGGTGAGTCCCTGGTGATGGGGGGATCCTCCACTCTGCTCTGCAGCTGAATCCTTTTTTTGGTGTCACAGTTTTCAATAATTGTTTTGTTTTTGGGGTGTTTTTTTTGGTGGCCGGGTCCAGGGTATTTTGGGGGTTCTTGGGGTTATGTGTTGGGGGTGTGATCTTGGGTGTGGGGGAGGTGTGGCTGGTACCATTTTTATATATATATCTTTATTTATTTTTTTTTTAAAAAAAAAAATCTTGTTGCATTTCCTCTAATGAACTCTCGTCCAAGTGGTGGTTAAATAACCCTTTCATCAGCTTAAACTGAGACATCTGACCAACTAATTTCCAGCTTTCCAGAGGACTTTACACAGCTTTTCTCTGACTTCACTTTTCCTTCTTAAAGCTTCTGTATTTGGCTACCTTCTTGTAAAAAAGTAAATCTTCAGCTTGGTTACTCTTATTAATTATGTCAGTCAGGGCATTTTGCAGTTAAGTACTCTTTGTGCTCATAAAGGTTTTCATCAGAAACATCAGGCAACAGGCTCCATTTTGAGAAGGAAAATGATCGATCATTACCTCTGCACAAGTGAAGCAGAACGTTACTTATTTAAGTGAAGGCTATGAATAAAATAAGTACCGTACTTTAGCTGAGCAATCTTCTAGAAATTGCAGAAAACAAAACAGTACATGGTCATGAAAGCTGGAGTTATCAGGAAGAAATCAAATCAAACATCCCCTAGAAGATGTGACAAGGTTCATAAGACAAGCACTGGGGACAATGTCTTCATCGGAGAACTTGTACTTTCAAGCACAAAGAAGTAAACTTAAACAGCAATATCTTGTCCTTGCATAACTGATCAAATGAAGATTTAATTAGTGCTTTATAAAAGTATGTTGTACTTTAGAGCCAAAATGCCAAACAGAATTTCTTATGGCTTAAATTTAGTAGTTTTTCTCTTGTGCTGAAGGTAAACTCTTCATCATTTGCATCAAGGCTACCTTCAGCACAGGTAGCTGAAACTCATCCCAAAACTCATTCCAAAACTCATCCCAAAATTTGAACTACTTGTAACCTAATACTTAACAAGATAAGTATCAGACACAATAGAGGCAGTCACAGTAGTTCCACAGTAGCACACATAGCAATCGTTTAATCCATGAAATAATAAACTATAGATAAAGACAGGAAGTGATTTGATTTAATCTTTAGATGCCTAGTTGTTCTCATTGTTAAATACCATGAAAAAGGCAATAGCTTCCTGATCAATCACTAAAGCAATCTGGTAACAGTAAGAAAAAAATTTAAAAAATACCTATATTCAAGTAAGACAAGGGAGGCCTGATTCAAAATCTCATGAAAAGTTTAAAAATACACATTCAAAGAACATGATTTCAAAGTGAAAGTAATTCAGAAAAGGATAAGTAGACAGTTTGCCATAAAAAAGCACACACAAAAAAAAGTTTGGCTTCTAATCAAACCTAGTAGCACAAAGGCTGAGAGATAAACCTGATTGATTTCTATATCTAGTCTAGGGGAGCAAAGGAGGAAGAGCAAGAAGGTGGAGATCTATTAAGAACAGAGGTGAAGATTTCTTAAGAGCAAATACAAATGCATTGGTTATTAATACCTTTGGGTGGGAATTAGAAAGTTTTTGAACTTCCAAGTAGTGAGGTTCGAAACACACCTAACATGGCCAAGAATAGAAAAAAAGCCCTTACCAGTTTTAATATAGATAATTTTTAATATGAGGAAGTAATCAATGAGTTTAATGTTGCTATCCTTCATTTCTCAGGGTCTGGATGAGACAGAGAAGGCGAAATGTTCTGGATTTGTAAAACCTAAAACTAGCCTTGTCTTTTCTGCACTACTGTTCACACTTCTGGTGCACGAGTGTTCACTGCAAACCTTTAATTTTTAGTGCAATCTTTACAACACTTCATCTTCTTTTTCCAAATGTGATTTCTGTTCACAAAACAATGTTTTCAAAGAGGTTGATTATACCAGATTTCACTTGAAGCCAGCTCAGAGAAGATGCATGATGGCTGGGAAACAGGCTTGCCTTGCACTATCCCTCAGTTAAATAGCAGCCTCACAGCAGATCTGGAATAGGTCACAGCCGACCTATGTTGTATCGCGCCTGCGACTACTACAGCCAGCTGTTTAAAATATGCTGGATCGTTTTGTAAAAATATCACCTTTTTATCATGCTACAGAGGATTTTAGTGAAAGTGGTCTACTCTATCTCTGAAGAAAAGGAACACAATTGCTGTAAAATACTATGTGACCCATACAGATGCAGTGTCTGGAAAGAAAAAAAAAAACAACAGGAAGTCAGTAAAACTAAAATCAAAAGAGATACAGCTGTGGACTTACTGAAATTAAACTGCTTCATTTAGACCCATTATTTCATTTGCACCAACACTTAGAAACAATGACCTGCCATTTTCTTCCAGGTCTGAGTAGCAGGTACTATGAGACAGGGCTAATAATCAGTGTCCTAGCATAAAACTCTTTGGATTAATAAAAAGCAGCTCTGAAGAGAGAAAACTTCCAGAAAGAAGGGAATTCATGCAATTATTATCCCATTTCCTGTTCATTTTTAGTAATCCTGTGTTCATATACATCAGAGGTTTCCATGAGAGGAAAAGGTACAAAGTTACCTCTCCTGGCATGTTTATTCTCAGACACTTTGTACAGGGGTGCATCTAACAGTATATGATCATCACAAGAATATCTTTTCATGGAAAACCAAGAAGTTGGTGGGACGTTGCTGGAAATATGACTATATTATACATGTATTTGAAAATGCTTGGTACCTCTCTATGATGTCCTGAAAAATTCCGGAGTAATGTATTCAGTTTAAAGAATCATTAAAGGGTCATAGATAAAGATATGGATGTTCCTGGCCACAGTAAAGTTTAAGCACTTCCATATTTTGCCCATTGTTCCCATCCTTAGTCAGTTGCAGGTGAAAACTTGTTTTGAAAGCACACAGCTAAAATTTGAAACTAAGAGCCCACCTCTGGCTTTCTCAAGTTGGTGCTTATTCCGATGCTTTTGGAAGTAATTGTAAATCTTTCTGTTGACTAGAACAGATGAATTAGACTTCTTAGCACTGAAGTAAATCACAGATTAAAACAAAAGTACTTGCATGACAAACTTTTATGAAATGAGTCCATTCTGGATAGCAGAATACTGAGGTGCTGCTGGCAGTACCATTTCTGTCTGAGAAGAATCTGCATTGGCTTTATCTGTTTCCTAAGTTACATTCACTTGGACTGATTCCTTCAGTGGTTACCTATAGGTTCACCAGAGACAAAAACTACAGCATTACTTTTTATATACTAACTGAGGACTTGACTTTGATTGTCAGCTGAGGATCCTTGGAAGAATCAAAAATCTATCTGTTCATCACATCTGTCTCTGTAGGACAGAAGCAAAAATTACACTATCAGACATACACCAAGATAGGAAGTGTAGTATTCTAGCACTTTCTGAGAAAGTGCAAACTTGTTGGAAATATAATAAGTGTCTTGCTGGGTTATTTCTTCTCCAAAGTACTCTAGTATGGTAGAAAAAACAAGGTTGACTGAGTATCCTGACAGTGCCTTTGGTCGGTTTTACATCTTACTGTTGGAGTCCATTCAAGGCCACTCTAGTGGCCATACACCATTCCCCAAACCTTACATGTTGATAGACTCTATGCTCCATTGATAGAAATAAATAAATAAATAAATAATATTGTGGCTTCAAAAAAGATATCGCAATTGTTGATAAAGTAACAATATAATTGCAGCTAAAATGCATTCAGATATTAAGAAGGGCAAAAAATAAGGTTATTAGTGCAACAACGTGCAATAATAAGACTTGCAGGCTGTATTTTTTCAGATTATTTAGCACTTCTTTATTGCTCAAATCTTAATTCTGTGACTGTTATATTAGCTCAAAGTGCTCAGCAATTTTCCTCTATCATGATATCTGTGTGAGGGCAAGCAAACATGAAACAAAGTAGAAAATACCTGGGCAACCTCTTGTGGTGAATCATTTTTTCCTTCTGAGCAATTGCAATTTCTCATATTTAATCTCTTAGCCCTTGGGGCCTTGTCTTCTCACATCCTGAGGAGAATTTCCCTCCACCCTCTCTCTAATACTGTAGTTAGAATCCCTTTTACCCTTTTCTTCTCCAGGATAAACACCCTCAATTCCTGCTCAGATAGTCTTTACTCCAGCTCCCTAATCATCTTCAAGGCCCTCCCCAGATTCTATATCCCTCTTACACTTTAAGACTTTTCCCTTTGTCAGTGATCAGTGTGAGTATCACTTGATTGCATTTTTAAAAGGTATTGAACAGTTCAGCCTTCTTAATATCATCTATTTATAGCTATCATCCTTTAATAAGTAGTAGAGATTTTTTTTTCTGTTTTGGTTTTGATGTTGATCCTAATATCCTTCTACACCATTTCTTGCTGCAGCCAGTGTCCCTTCTAGGTGAACATTCTGTTAGTTGTTTTATATGAGTTTGCCTTTACATGCTGTTGCACTCGTCCTTAATGTTAAATCCAGTTTGAATTGTTGACTTCAGCTAAATTACTCTCCTATTGCATTTCCTATATTTCTTCCATAATCTGAAAGAATTTGCACCCTGAACAATACGACTTTAGGGGGCTGCCAAGTTGTTTTAACTACTTTCTTCCCTTCAGACAGTTTCAGAAAACATCTTACAAAGCAATGAACTGTGTTAATTGCAAATCATTGACTTGAAATCCGTGGTTTTAATAACACTTATTCTGGTTTTCTACTCTAGGGTTGTGAGCAAATAAACATACTGATGCATTTATGTTGAAAAATTTAAGACCAAAAAGATGCGGTCCAACCATTAAAAAGGAATAGATAAAATAGATAAAAGCATCGTAATTTAAACAAATAAATAATCAAGTCAAGCTGAAAGTGAGTCCTACTCACTCCTTTCTCTGGCTACTCTTGTACAGGTTTTTTTCCCCTTCTAAAATCTGTTATTCAGAGGCACTACCTTTGTGGATGATGGATTCAGCACTGGCCAGTGGCAGGTCCATCTTGGAGCCAGCTGGCATTCAATCTGTTGGATATGAGGGAAGCTTCTGGCAGTTTCTCACAGAAGCTACCCTGTAACACCCCTGCTACTAAAACCTTGACATGCAAACTCAACACATTTTTGCTAAAAAAAAATCTAATAATAATATATTTCAATTGTGCATATGTATGTGTATTAAAATTATCTCTACATTACTTGCAGAAACAGTCACTAACTGCAATGGATTCCTCCTAAAATCATGTCCTTTGTCTATTAAAAAAATCATTATTGAAGAAGTTAATAGGAAATCATGCCATTAAAAATGAAAATCCAAATACTTCAGAAAAAATGAAATATTCTAACAAGAATGTACTGAAAGCATAAGAGACTTGAGGTAGAGCTTTATTAAATAGAGTTACTCTATAAGAATAAAATTAAGGTTTGGGATTAGAGTGATGTGGAAACACTGAACACATTAAACATGACCTTTATGATTCAATTTCATGTGTGGGAATGTGAAGTTAATGAAATAGCTAAAAGATCATATTTGTAAGAAATCTGCCTGCTGGTGGAAGATACGTTAGTATAGCCAATGCTCTTAACATTCTCCATAGTCAGCAGACTCTAAGGTCTGACATGTTATTTATGTGATGAAGTGTTTTATTCTTTTTTTATTTCTTTTTTTTTTCCTTCATGTTTTCTATGATTTCAAGTGCAAAAATAAAGGTGACCTTTTGGCTAGGCCAAAACTGTGCATCTAAAACTGAGAGAGTATTTGAACTGAGAGAGCTTGTTGCTTATCATCCTGCATTGTTGGGAATGTTCTTGTTAGTACCTAAACTGCAAAACAGGTATTATGATAGCTGTGTTTGTGCATATTGGGAAAAAAGGTTTGCCCTTTCTTTCATTTCTCAGTGAGTTTTATATATATAATCTTTGCTCTGTAGTTTTTAGATTTATTTATTCCTGGCAAATTCCAAGCCCAACAAGTAATTCGCTTTCCTAGTGAAACTATATGGTTAAATAATGCCCACAATAAAACAAAGAGGATGAAATACTAAAGTCATTAAAAAACCAAAAATCTTATTGTGAAGATTCATATGAAAGTTGATTATTCAGATTGGGTTTCACAATATTTCGTCAATAGAATTCAGTTATATAGTATTTCCCCCATGTACCAAATCAGTAATGGGCAGTTGTCGAAGAATGCCTTAAGAAC
>VYZS01067772.1:14954-29704 GCA_013400695.1 Neodrepanis coruscans | reverse complement strand
TAAATTTGTATAAAAGAAATGTAAAAACAGCAGAAATGTTCTATAATCATTAAACTATTCAAACTTACAATATTGCCAAATACCTCTTAATTTGTCCAAACAGCAGTGTAAGCCAGCATTACTGTATGTGTTAAGTGCATGAGAACATCTGGTATTACATTATTATATTCCTTTATTTATTATCAACTTCTTAGCCCTAAAATAAAATCTTTTCCTTGAATCATATATTATTTAAAGTTTGGTTTAATTGGACTTGTTTGCTGCTTCTCTGAGATTATGAAAAGGGAATTGCAAGTTTAGAAAGTTTTGTGAGCTTTAAAGTTTAACACATCTCAAGTTGGGGGGTGGGAAGCCCACACCAAGAGGTCATTTCTTAACTTCTGATATTATCATGACTGTTCCTTATTGCAGGACAGCAAAATGTCCTAGCTTTTTCTGGAAAATAAATAATTCCTTCACAGGTAATAATTTGAAAAGATTCCTTAATTCGTGTTAGGACTCACTTTACTTGGAACACAATTATTCTGTCTCATGGTGTGGGCCTGATGTGAAGAGACTTGTGCAACTGTGGTAATACTACTCAAAAATATAGAAAATAAATTAAGAGAATCTGTTTGGCAAGTATGAAACTTTGCTTTTCAAAAAATACTCAAGCTTGATATTATTTGCTTAAACAGGTTTTGCACATTTAAGGTAAATCTCTTTAGGCAGATTTCCAATGATGGCTTGGAAGATGCAAATTCACTTTTCTTGCTTTTTCTCCTGAATTCTCCTGTCTTGGCTTGTCTTGTACAACAGTATTTCACACCAGAGTTTGCACTGAATCATAGCTTGAATGCTTTTTTATAATAAACATCCTTTTTTCTAGTCTGCTGTCAGATAAAATCTGTGTTCTGTCTCACAATAAAAAAGCCTTAGAAGCTCAGGTGATGTGAGATCTATATAGAAGTATTACTCTGGATTAAAACTTCTACTGTACTCCAGAGAAATTAAACTAATGATGGTGTAGTTTAAGAACTCTTATTCCTGTATCCTTTTTCCTTTTTACTGCCTAGTTGTTAGAGACCTGGTTTACCTCACTTATTTTTGGACTACAGAGGCTAACTAAAAGTGCTTAATGGCCCCTAGCCAGCTCATCTGAGAGGCTCAGCCAAGTGAACCTTTCTGTCCTTTATTCCCTGATGAGCAAGATGGGAGAGATTCTGCCTTAATGGAAAATTCACCTTTTGTCCCCTAAAAGAGTGTGGTTATATAAACTGCAGACTTACATAAAACGTGGGACATAAATGTCTGGTACTTTAGATTTGTTTTCATAGAAAAATTACCAGAAACCTATATAATTTTCACAGGTTGATGTGGTCCAAGTGCTATATATGTGTGTATATACATATTGCAGTTTCCAATTGAGACCTAATCAATAAATAAACCTAATAAATAAATAAATAAAAATCAATCAATAAAAAATTTAATTCTATGGGATTAAATATATGCTTTAACTAACCAGAGCAAATGAATGATGCTAACTATAAGAAAGCATGTGGACTAAATGCACAGATAAATGACATTTTCATTAATGCTTTAGGTGAATTATGTTTTTACATATTGCACAGTGGTTCAGTTTTAATTGCCAAGGAAAGGTCAGTATCTTTTGGGAGACCACTAGTGTTCCCAGCTGGCAACCTGATAACAGTTAGCAGATGTTGGGCAGTCAGTCTGGAAAAGTGGGTCCTTCGTCCTGTGTTTCAAAGCCCTTAGAGGCAGAAAATTGTTCAGATACATGTTGCTGTCTCTTTGCTCTAAATTCACTTTCATTACAAAGAGATGAGGGGGGAAAAAAAGGGTCCTTCAATGTATATGCAGGTTCACAGTCAAGATACTCTAAATAAATTACCTAAATAAATAATGGAAAGACTACTTCCAGTGCCTTATATTAGCCCAAGTGAATTATATTTGAAGGCTGAAGACTAACAAATATATATTTGTTTTGTTAAGGTCTGAACTGTTGAAGGTAAGCCATCAGTATAGGTCAAAATGTAAATATCCTTCTTATAGTCCACACAAAGAGCCCTTTAAAACAGTGAATCATTTAAAATACTGGCTCAGCATTTAGGGTTTTGGATACTGTTGTTGAAGTTCTTGGCTTTATCCTTCAGACAGTTACAACTTCTGCTTATCTGGTCCATTTGAATGTTTGTATTCTCTCTTCCTTGTGAGGATGAGTTTAGGGCAAAGAAGCCCAAAATGGGCCTAGATGGAGCAGGTAAGTGATGTGGGAGTAAAATCCATTGGGGCAGAGAAATGGCTGTGTCTGCACAGCAGTTCCTGAGCAGGACCAAGAACCTCCCTTAGTGCAATGCGCTAATTTGCTGCCCAACTAGATGTGAACAGGTCCTGGGAGGTACAGTGGGAACACAGTGCACTCCTGGCCTCCCCTGCAGTGTCCCTTTCTGTCCCATCGTACACTAAGCAGCCAATCTCTGCTTTCACCAAGATGATAGATTGGCTCCTTACACTCTTATATTTATTTCGTGTGATTAAACTAGTTAATATTCATAACTTAAAATCAGTATTTCCAGGAGATCTCTTGAAAAGAAAGAAATTTTCCCACAGACTATGCTTTGATTGATAGAAGATGTAGTGTGCTCACTCTAAAATTGGATGTAATGCTTTTCACATACGCGTTACTTCTGCTAAGATTTTTAACTTGGACAACGTTCACAAAGGTAAGGTTCAAAACAGAGTGTTGAACATCTTTTGTTGGCATGTCATCCTGAATTTGAATCCCACAAACTCATTCTCTTTGATCATGGTCATATCCTCATTTTATCCTCCTGCTTTGAGACAGAATAATCAATACAAAATACCGTCTATGTCATGGCTCCAACAATAGTTCAGGAGAAGGCTTCTGGCCTGTGGAAACAGAACTGGGAAACAGCTGAAAGAAAAGGTGGGCTTTGGACACTTCAGCTTACGTACTGCCGTGTTTTGAAAAGATTTTACTGGAAAATTGTCATTAATTTTGATAAGATTTATGTTAAAAGCCCATATGATTCTTTGAAATACTTGCCCTTCCTCCACTAGCAAGTACATTACTAAATAATAGCATAAATTACATTAAAGCTCTGATAAAAGAGCCTTCTATTTTAAGTTTTGCTTCAGCAGAATTTCCCATAGAAGATTTGGTTAATCTTTTCTTAAGATTGGAAAGATCATAATGACATATTGACCTCACCAACTGCACATAATATAAGCTGTAGAATTCTATACCATGAATCATATTTTTCTTCATAAATTATTTGGTCCCACATTGAGCCCTCCAGTTATTCTGCATAGTAGATCATTACTTGTGGACTCTCAGCTAAGTATTCTTACAAAAGCTTTCCATCCTAGCTTCAGGTCTGGTTCTAGAGCCTATTAAGACTTTTTAGTTCAATATTGAAAGCAGTTAATGTATCAGGCCACAGCTATGCTTAAGTCTAAACTTCAGTCTACCAAGAGCTGGGGCAGTTGCTCACCTCTTAAACAGGGAAGATCAGTGTCCATTCCAAACATTTCTAAAATCTGAGGAAACCAAGACGTGGAATAAGCTTCCAGTGACCAGAAAAGGTCCAGGTTATTTAGGGAAACTGCAAATACTTAGAAACAAAAACACTGTTCTTTTTTTTGTCTCTTTGAATTGATTTGGAATATCCTACACTCAAACATCTCTTCTTCATATGAAGGAAGAGGAAAGGAAAAAAAGGTTAAGGGGAGGGGGGCTGCTGTGTGTTAACACTCTGGAGGTAAGAGGATCTTGAAAGAGGTTTCAATCTGCCCTGCCCTCCTCATACAAGTTCTAGTACTGATAACCATATGAATATTTCTTCCCTATTTTAGATTTAGCTCAAACCAACCAGATTTGGTGGAATATATTTCTAACTGTGCCTCTTCGGCTTTTCACCTTTGGGAACACTCACCTATCTCCAGCTGTGCTAATTACTGAATTCCAACTATGTTTGGATATATCTGTACAAGATGGCTGCAGCAACTTACTCTGCTGCCTTCTCACTCCTGAGTGCCAGAGGTCTGGAGTGCAATCTTGAGCCCCAGAAGCTTCATTTGTGACAGTCATTCCTGGAACTGACTTGTGCTAAAAGATGATAGCAAGACATTGCATGAAGCAACATGACTTCGATTTCTTCAATTGCCTTAAAATTGCATGACTTTAAAGAGTAGATTTTAATCCAACCAGTCATTGAGGTACCTCTGAATTTGTTACTGGTACTTCTGAATTTATTACTGTTGCTTAGATCTCTAAGAGATACTTGTTGGACGTAAAATAATGAAATAGTGTCAATGGTGATGTTTCACTCTTAATAGCAAAAGTAAATTTGGTATAAATATAAGGCAAGCAGATTTAAGGAATATTGTAAGCCTGTGGGGACAGCTATGGGTCGCACAGTTAATGCTGGAAATAAACACACAGTTCTATTTTTGTGAAAAGGAATGTCAGTCTTATCTGAATAATCTTGCCATAAAGCACTTAAAATAAAACAAACACAAAAGTAAATGAACCAGAGTCTCACAGAAAAACTACTCTCAGCTGCTTTCATAGGTATGCTTTACATGTTTATAACATGTAAACATGTTTATAACATGTTTATAAATGGGTTGTCTATTCTTCTGATCTTTCTCTGATACTGTTTTGGACACATCTGTGTTTTAAATGCTGAAGAACAATTCTTTTTTTCCTTTAACAGAGTTGATTACATACAAAATGCTTATCTTTTTCTTCCTAACTTTCAGTTGGCCAGAAAAAATACGAATTATGCTGTCCCCTCAAGATGTGGATGTGGTGCCCCATTTAGCTTTGTGCAGGCAGTCAGGGTTGGGTTTTTTTAATATATATACTATTAACAAAACCAATTAAAATTCTGACGGGGCTTGCAGGGTCAGAACAATTTAGGACAGTAGCTATGCAGCCTCATCGTTGTTAATTACTTTTATGAAGAAATTGCAAGGGGAGCTGTCTAAAAGCACCATTCCGTTAATATGCCGTGTGGGATATAGTGGTATTGGTTAGTTCCGTGGGAAAAGACGCAGACACCTGCTCCGCTCGGAGCTGTGCTGAAGGTTTGCAGCAGAGCGCGGGGCAAGCTGCCCCCTTCAACTTATTACAGTTTACGTGCCCAGGCGGCCACTCACCGAGAAACTTGAGAGAAGAATGCGTTTTCTAACATTCTGAAATGTATGGCCAGCTTCACATCTTCCTTGTGTTTAGAAGGGCGCTTTTTTTGCCGTGGTTGGTTGTGTTTTATTTAGTAATAGCCATGCCGAGCATAACCATCTGATGAAGNCTGCGCTGCGCTCCGCTCCGCTCCTCTGGCACGGCACCGCACAGCTCCGCTCCGACCGCTGCCACCGCACAACTCCGCGCCGCTCCCTGTGCCAGCGGCAGCCGGCCGCGGAGGGAGCGAGGATGCTGCGCCTCAGCCGCGGGCGCCTCCGCCGCCGGCAGCGCCCGCTGCTCCTTCTGTCAGCGCTGCTCTGGACGCCGGCGCTGGTGGCCTTCAACCTGGACGAGGAGAAGCGGACGGTGTACAGCGGACCTCCGGGAAGCTACTTCGGGTACTCGGTGGACTTCTACATCCCAGATCCCAGCACGTGAGTGCCGCCGCCGGCGGTGGCGGGGTCCGGGCCGCCCTGCCCTGCCCTGCCCTGCCCTGCCTGGCCCTGCCCTGCATTGCCAACCCTGCCTCCCTCTGCCTTCCAGGACCACTGCTTTTACCACGGGGTCGTGCGGGGCTGGGAGCACTCCAGCGTCACCCTCAGCACATGCCAAGGGCTGCGGTAAGTGCCTGGAGATGCCAGAGCCGTGGGACTGCCTCTGCTCTGCTCCTCAGTGTGCTGTCACCCGACCTCTGCTCCCCAGCAGCCTGGCTGCCCTGTTTCTCAAAGGCCAGCCAGCCAACAGTCCTGGGTATAAAAGGGAGCATGTTGGGGAAAATGGAAAAATTGGGGTATCTGGCCTCCTGGCCTCCTAACCAGATCCTAGACCCCTCCTGCTGTGTGCTGGCAATGTGGGCTGGTGCAATGAATGAGTTTAACTCAAGAGTCCTCTGGAGCAAAAGACTCTTTTTAGTGACTTAGGGCTGCTTTTCTTACAANTAAGCTTTTCTTTTTTTTTTTTTTTTTTTTCCAGTGCACTTTAGTTTCCTAAAACGGATTTTCAAGTATCAGGATCTTCAGTTGAAACACTGGAAAGTCGAGAGAAGTTAAACTAGAAATCACAAGCCCACATTCTGACATCTCACCCCGTGACCACGACCGCCCCAACACAGCCATCGATAGCGGCGGGGCAGGGGCGAAGGGGCGTCCTGCTTAGTAGGCGTTTCTCCCAGCTCCGCCGGCGGAGCTCCTTAGGAGGGCAAGTCTGTCTCCCGAGGCACAGCTCGGTCAGGGCGGTGGAACCGCCCCAGGCTCCCTGTGCAGCCTCAGGGAGAAAGAAGGCGCTGCTCGGGCCCGCCGGGCACCCACGGGCNCTGCCCTGCCCTGCCCTGCCTCGCTCTGCCCGACCGGGGCCGGGGTGCTCACCGGCTCGGGGGGCGCTTTGGGAAGGCGGGGGACGAACGGCGGCGTCCCGACCGCGGGGTGACAGCGCCCATCGCCCGCCGGTCCTGATCGCCCCAGTGACCTCCCGGTGTGCTTGGCAGGGTCAGTGTCCTGGTGGGAGCTCCCAAAGCCAATACCACGCAGCCCGACATCGTGGAAGGAGGAGCGGTGTACTACTGCGCCTGGCCCGCCGCCCGGTGCAGGCAGATCCCGTTCGACAACACCAGTAAGTGAGCGTCAGGTCCCGCAGCGCTCTCTGTGTCCCGCTGCTGTGCCCGGGACTTCCCTTGGCTCCTCCGCGATCCCTTTGCTTGGGTCGCCTTGATCCGAGGATCTGCACTTGGCCAGGGAAATCCCGCTCCTGGGAGTCTGGATGTATGTGCGCTTGTAGGGAAGGGTTTAGTGGTCCCCAGAGAAATAACAGGAGTACGACCTCCAGGATCAGCACGTAGTTATCTTAATGACTGGGGGGTTTTGGGGAGATTTTTTTCGCTTGGGTTTGTTGGTTGGTTGTTTTTATTTTCCCTGTAATGAAAGTTACTTGTGGTAAATTCCCCCTTTTGAAAATAGTTTTGAGTGCTTGAAGAGCAAAGCCCCAAAACCCATGTCTCATGCTTCTCTGAATCCTGGAAATAACAGGATTTCTGCTCTGTGCTGTTATTTTCAGCGAGGAGTTTTCCAGCTCTTTAGATGGATGAAGTACCTCATATGGCATGCTTATTTAATTCTTTTCAGAAACAAGAATTTTATTTCAGAATATTGGAAGCGAACCGATTTAGGCACAATGCGGGGAGATGATATAGAATTCCAAAATCCCAAGACAGATGTTTTTTATTTAATTGTAGGGAACACACGTTTTAAACAATTCAGGCTGTTTATGTTTTTTGTTGTCTCTTTATAGGTCTTGAAAATAATTCAAACCTAGTGTTTGCAGAGACTTTAAAACTGATTCCTTTATTTAGGCAGGCTTTGACAGTTTGACATTTAAGCAGAGGTTAGTATACTTTAGGTTATATTTAATCTTAATATTTGTGGTTTATTGAAATAAGAACACAATAAAATTCACTATGTTTCTGAGAGCACGAGTTAAATCAAAGACCTTACTGAAATGTAGCAAGTAAGCAGTGCAGTTTTTACCCCTCCCAGCTTCAGCCATTCACATCCTATTACTATGTTAGTGCCTGGGAACTCTGATCAGGATGACTGTCCAATTATGCTGGGCATTTTTCAAAGCAGATAAGTGATAGTTCCTGTATGTGTATATGGCTACTTGAACATATAAAACTGTGGTGACATGTATAAATGGAAATGTGCACAGACAGTATACATACACTATTTTTATTGTAATATGCCATGGGTGTACATATTTCAAATAAAACCAGGAAGTAGAGGAAATATTAATGTGTTTCCATCTTATGATTAGATAGTTCATGTAACAAAAGTGGAATGTATTATCTATACAAATTAATTTCAGGCTTGAATAGAAAACTTTACAGACCAAATGAAAACTATCACATTTTTGAGGGGCATCTTGAAAAATGGATGAAAACCTGGTCAAGAAACCCACAAGGTCATCTGACTTTCCTGTGGGAAACTCAAGAGAATTCCATAATCTTGGCAAAAATGTCCAGATACAGATACTATGTTTTGAATAAAGGCACAAACAAACTGATAAATAAATACATCAGTAAGACTTTGGACTGTATCACACAACTGTTCAGCTTTGAATCTCCAAAGTGGGATTCTTTTGGTCTGCCTGAGGTGGTCAGTTGTGTTCTCTGAGTAGAATCGTGACTTGTAGGCAGCTGAAGTTAAGCCAGAGAGAGCTTAACTTATCTACATAGTGTAGATAAAATGCACTGTCCTTGGAGAGGGATGGAAGCATAGGCAGGTTTAGCAGTGTTGTCACTGGCTGTGTAATTCCAGTCCCAAGGGCAGTAAAGGTGTCATTTCACACAATTCACCAATGTCCAGCTGCCCTCATAGACAGGGACCCCAGGAAAGTTTACATAGCTTGTACCAAGCCCAGTTCTTCATTGCCAGCAACAGGCCATCTCCAGTACACCTTAGACGACTGTTTTTGCTGATGTATGGATGTATATTTCATGTCATTTTTTTCTCTCCAAATCCACTATTTACAGGAGCGAGATTTCCTTCTTTTCCACTTTTCCCCCAAGCAGACATGTAGTCCACATGAGCTCTATCCTAGATGAAACTGTTTCAGTCTGTCACACATAGTTCCTTTTGAAGCCTTTAGCCATTGTGTGCCTACTGGGACTTAGTAAATAATGGGATGTGTTTTCAGTCCATGGCTCTTCCTTGTACAGGCATCTTGTACTAACTAAGCCTTCTCCCTACAGCATCAGTCAGAAATGTTGCTATTCCCATTTTATATTTATATTCACATTTTAATATTTATTCTAACAAATAGAAAAAATCAGTCTAGGTTGTCAAAGGTCGTACAGGAAGTTGGTGATGACACTGGTAACTGACTCGAGATTTTTAATTCTCCCTCCCCTTCCTTAACCACAAGGTCATTCTTTCTTCCAAAACAGAAACACCCAGCAGTTGTTAGAAGACTGGAAATTCAGCTGTAGCAGTTTTAATTTTAAAGATTAATGCTTCATGCCTTGTAGGAGATCTTTAAAAGTCTTGTAAAGCTTTGGGAATGTTTTCTGAAACAAAACAGAAAAATTACAGAGACTGCTTCAGAGCTGGAAGATTTCACTTTGATGCATTTTTATACAAAGCTTCCATTTTTAAATACATTTTTCATGACTCTAAATAATATCAGCTCTTTCAGTTAGATTCACTAAGCACAATAAAAGAAACAAAACTGCTGAATAATTGAAAGCATTCTAAATTAAGTTCAGATGTAAAAAATGAGTGGAACTAGAAAGAAAAGCAGTATATAATATTATACTTAAAAGGCAATGTGAACCAACAAATAGATAAAGAATTTATTAAATCAGTATTTTTCATCCAAGAGTTCAATGGAAGACTTCTAAAGAATTTGTAAAAGTAAAGTAGATTCACATATGCTGTATCCAAAGTTAGATGTGTGAAATTGCTTCAAGTTACAGCAACTGTGAAATTTCCAATAAAACAAAAATAAAAGAGATTCAAATCCAAGAGATTGAAAACCAGTGGCTTAAATTATATATGAGCATGAGGGCTCATGTCTTCCATTTCTGCAGACTGAATGCACAAATGAAGCTCAAGTGTGTTGCATCCAAGGCAAGTTGTGTTCTGCTGTTGAGGAGGAAACATACAGTGAATACATTTGCATGATATTTGGACCTTTATTGCCACAAATAAGTGTGCAAATGAGCATCTAATTGGTAAGACTTAGATGTAGCTGTACAGATAATTTCACTGTTTCCATGAGAACACTTGAAAAAATTCAAGAAAAGTTCATTTGTTTGCAAATGCTTTGATGTTATTTGTATTAACACTGTTAATATCTCGGTCCTGCTAAATGAATGTAGTGAGGACACTGACTATGTGATGGTTTAAGTCAAGATTCTGTACATTTTCAAATATCATGGTGTTACTTTGTGGAGTTACTTTGTACTAATTTACAGTTATCCTGTGTTTTACAGGTATTGAGATGTTTATGTAATGAATGGGTTGGCTGTAAAATATAACCAACTAAAAAGGAACAAAATCTCTCGCCACCATCATTTAAGGCTTATTAAGTGGCAGTGATGAAAAAAGAACAAGCTCATGAGTCAGGCAAGGGAAGGAATTAAATAACAATATGTTGAGTTTTTAAAGTATGTATTGCCTTACACAGAGGGGACATTTTTTCAAGAAGTGATACTGGGGAGCCAAGTAAGTGACGGACACCTTAGGGAAAAATTTAGTCTTGCTTAGATTAATTTTATGATGTCAGGCACTGAGATAGGCTCGTCTTTGGTCGTATAAAGGCTATTTTGTTGAAGAGTTTTATTTATGTGTGTATTTATTTATATGAATATTATTACTGTTAAAATAACTAAAGTGTTAGTTTAAAAAAAGTTATTCTATATCCTGCATGCCATGGAGTCCTGAAGGAAGAATACGGCTGCTAAGCCTAACTGGACCTGATATCCTGACACTGGTGTGGGACAACTGCAGTGTTCCCCAGTGGATCGGGGATGTAACACTACAAGAGTTGCACCCAGAATCAGTGGCAAGCTACAGCTGTCCTCCCTGTCACCACACAGGCTGTTGCACTGAAGCCTAAGCTTTTATTTTTTTGATCATATAAGTTTTAGATGACAAAAAATCCTTATGGTTTGTGAAGCTCGCTCTCTCTTTTTCTGTCTCCTCAGCAACTAAGATCATATGAGGGAGTAGACATTGCATTGAATAATGTATACCCAACAGGAACATTCAGTGTTCTCTCAATTCCCAATGAAAGATATGAAAAAAGCTTTAAAAAAATGCATCTTTACTTCTGAGTTCCATGTTCTGTCAAACACAGACTGAGCTCCTTAATACTAGCAATGATATTCTAAACCAGTGCTCCAGAAATCGTCTCTGTGGTCCTGTGCATATGTTGAATGCCCAAGCTGGTCTCTGTGCTATGGGCAGGTGCAGGACTTGGGTTAATGTGGAAATGTGTGTGGGATAAACTACTCTGCTAAGGAGATAGCTTAATTGGAGTTAATAGAGATACAGGAGTATCTGTGGCCCATTTCTAAAAGTCCTGTCACCTCACTGAAATTGTTCTCCACATAATTGTCCCAGATTGTCACTAATTTCTCGGTTCTCCTATCTCTGTTCTTCATAGTAGCTGATCCAGAGATTTCCAAGCAATGAAATTATTTACTTACATAAATAATTAATCCTATTGATGGAATGTAGTTCCTGACAAACAACAGAGGAGGGAAGGAGGATGGAATTTTGACATGCTTTAGGATTTGACCTGACCCATCCATATGCAAGTCATGTAACCAGACATTCCCGTATGGGTTGGCCAGTGATATGGCCTCCAGCCAAGAAGGGGCTTTAGCAGGAACTCTCTGTGTTTCCTGCTGTTCATACAGCACTGAATCTGCAGTCCCATGTTTGCAGTTCTTTACAGCTCCCGAAGTCTGTGCGCCGGTGTCAAGGCTCGGGGAGGAAGCTGAAAGCACAGCCCTTGAGAGCAAACAGGTGTTTTAACCTGCTCCACTGCAGCAGAGAATTGAGAAAAAGTATAATGGAAGGGCTTTTAGTATCCACTTACTCCAGGAGATATGGATTGAAGGGCAGAGACTCTTCTCCCTTGTTCCACTGTTTTGTAAAGCTGTCTGGTTGCATTGCGGTGTAAGGCTGATAGTCTTTGAAATTCAGTGAGAGAACAGGGAAACAAACGTTGGCATCATATTAAAGGCTTGTGGTCTGTCTTTTCTCTCTTAGCTACACAAATCTAACTTCTTTTCAGCTTCCCCTGTATGAAGTAAGGTTTACAATGACTTTTTCTGCTTTAGCATTGAGGTAGAATTACCAATACCTTGTTTCAGCTGTGTGCTTTTCCATTCGTCCGCCAGGAGAGGTAGCAGGAGAGCAATATGAAGAACACTTTCCCCCACTTGATTAACTGGGGAACTTCTGAACCATTCAAAGCCTCTTGCAGCCAGAAGCAAATTTAAATGCCCCCTTAAAATGTACTATTGCAGTTGAAATCTGGTAAAAATCTATTCGTTCAGATTTCAAAAACTCATTATAATGGTCACTTTTAGATATAATACTTAACAGACTGCATCAAGTTCCTATGTTTTAAATTAGCCCCAAAGGCAGCATTTTAGATACCACTTCCTCTAAGTTTCACAGTTCACTGGGGTATTGTCTTTGCTATCAGTTAACTTTACCAGTTTTAGTAAAATAGGTTATATTTTTCTAAACTAGCTGGAAAAAAATTCTCAACAGCCTCTGAAGAGGATCAGGAGAGGGAGATGTAAATCAGTTCTGGCCAAGCGTGCAGTTGATAAAAAACATGAGCTAATCTGGCCAGCAGCTGAGCTGATTGTAACAGAATCCAGGTACTGTATAAGGAAAAGATGTATTGTGGGACTCGGGAGGTTTAGTTACATGAAAAAATCATTAGCTGAGGAGATGGTAAGATTCTGGGGAAAACTTAGAATCCTGTTATAAAACAGAATTTGCATCTCAAGAGAAATTGCTGAGGGAGAACCTTGTTGTACTTTTAAATGTTGACACTTTTCAGACCACTATGCCAGTAAGACCTTATCTGTAGCTTCATGGTTCACTTGTAGCATTCTGATTTATACTAGACCCTCATGAGTTTCTTTTTTTAATTCTCAGCCTTATCTAAAGAAGGGAAAAAATACCTTTAGTTACGTTAGTTCAGGCCCTGAGGTCTTAATTTGTTTTTGATCAAATTTTACTTTGGAGAAAAAAATGCAACTGATGATTTTTTTTTTTTTTGATTCATGGAATGAAAGTCCAAATAAAGCTCTCTAGATACAATCTATCAGATTAAAATAACTCATATGCAGCTAGCAACTTAGCTAGCAGCTAAGTTACAGTAAAAAGCAGAAATTAAATAGATGTTTGCAGAACCAGATAAATCTAAAAATAGAAGTGACTCTTGTCATCATGCAAGCGTTTTGCATATCCTTACCATCTCTAAACATTGTGGAGTCTTTTTTTCCCCTAGCATTAATTAAAAGCAATTATTTGGCTTGGATCCCTAGGCCATACATAGTGTTTAGCTTTACACTTGAATTCTCTCTGGTGAAGGTCTAGTATCAATGACCCTGTGAAAGTTACTGAGTTACCCTTGCTTTGTAATGGGTGGTATCATTGAACTCTTTTATGGTAGTGGTATGAAAAAGATACCACTGGTGATAGGGTTGACAAGATTCCCTTTCTCCTGCACTTCTAGAATATGGGAGTGTGTATGCCAGATCAAACCCTTCCCTCTCTTTCCCGTCTTTAAGCCAGAACCCTAATAATGCTGCAGAGCTGATTTTGAAGTTAAATGAGGTTGCTCAGGGCCTTGTGTAGTCATTTTCTGAAATCATCATCCAAGGATGGAGACGCCACAGCCCCCATGCCAAGTCTTGTACTGACATCTCAAAACTGTACGTAGCATTCCAGGTGTTGTCTCCGCGTTAGGGGGATACTTACTTTCCTTTACCTGCAAAAATTTATAGAAATGTTTGTTCTTTTGATATGTTTGCATGCCCATTTTATATAAATATAGAGAGACTGAGGTGATTATTCACCTCTACTCTGTGTATCTATAATTATGTAGAAATACATGTAATATATTTATTACATTTTATAGTATCTGTATTTTTTACCTGAATGTGCAGTTACTTACACACATATATCAAAACAGGTATTTAAAGGGATTTGCCATCCTGGATGTAGGTGGAGATTTGAGGGAAGAACCTGCTGCAGATGCCTGATTAATGGCCACACATTTTTATTCGGTACATACAGACAAATGCACATAGAGCAAGTAAAGATAATTCAAAGTTCCTGAATGGTAAAAATTTACTTGAAAAAGTTGCAGGTTTATTTCATAGACTGATTTGTTGTTTTGATTAGAAGCATTGTTTTCCTGTATTAAATTTGAAAAAAATATTTTCACAGAATCACAGTAGAATTTAGGTTGGAAGAGACCTCTAGGATCATCGAGTCCAACTTGTGACCAATCACCATCTTGATTTGCTTTTATTCACTTGAGTATTTTCAAATTATAAAAGATACTGCATTTTTTACTTATTGTGTTCAAGGACCGAATGAACCACAAAAAGCCCCTGCCTGTGTTTGCAAATACATGGTTTTTATGCAGATCTCAATTAGTACAAAAAAGAAATGTTTCTAGGAGTAATGTTTGATTAATACCTATTAAAATGTTTATAATAGGCTGACTCAGTGACTGAGAGGAGACCAATCCCCATAGAAAGCACCAAATTTATTCTAGCATGTGCGAATGATGGATTTGCATTAACACTTTATCCAGGTTCAGAATTTAGTTCCTGCAAATGAGTCTTTGCACTGTTACTCTTAACATGAGTTTGCTTTTTGTTGTCTGAACTCAAATTCTTTGACTTGTGCAGCTTCTGCATGAAGGAATGCTGGATTTAAGAATCACGATTCACTGTCTTCAGAGCTGCTTCTGAAGCAGGATTGTGGGGAAGTACCATGTATAGGAT
>VYZS01067767.1:92395-102795 GCA_013400695.1 Neodrepanis coruscans | reverse complement strand
CCCCCCCCCCTCCCGCCAGCGCTGTTCATTAGGGATCCTCAGAACATTTCAATAAATCATAACACGGCGCAGTTCGTTCCAAACACGGAACTGCAGCGTGTCCTTTGCTCTGCCTGCACGGGGCAGAGCAGTGGAGCTTCAGCCTGCATTTGTAAACACAAACGTGCTTGGAAGGGAAGGTGTTATCTTTGCCTTTTAATTGAACCTCGTGGACAAATAGCTTGGCTCCCTACCAGCAGTTCAGGTCCGTGTTCTCTATTCAAGCTCGAGAAAATGAAACCTCATTACGCCTTTCCTTAAACAACCAACTACAGAATCGCTGATTTCCAGACAGCTCAGTTGGCTTTTCCTTTTTTTTTTTTTTTTTTCCATTCCTGTGGGTCAGTTCTGCTTGAAATGAACCAAGTTTACAAATCTCTACTGGTTTGTACACTCCTATTATGCAGAGTAGGTTATGCATTTGTAACTGTCAGGGACTCAGGGTGATACAGCTCCTCATCTGACCCTGTTCATTTAAATGGGTGCGTCTTGTTGACATTGATTCATGTTATAACTTATATCGATGCATTATAATCCCTTTGTGTCACCCCACTGGTTATTTCTACTAAAACGTTGTGAATAAATGCTGGCAAGAGTTGGTCAGTGGGATCTGAAGGTGTTCTAAGGGATGTGGAGTCCACCTGAAGTCCTGGGTCAGTGCTTTGCATTGGCTTTTTTCCTCTGGAATACCATTAACATGCAAAGGATCCTGTTCCTGGGCATTTGCATGGCAAAGTGTCTCCTGGCTTATTAATAATTTGGGGCTGTGCATTCCAAAGGTACATTGTACTCAACTAAAGGGATAAGTAAACATGATTATGCATGCATGTAGGTCTTTATCAAGGTGTGGTTGATAATGTTTTAAAGCAGAACTATTTCTCATGAAAATAGCTCCTCTTAATAGCCTCTGTCTCTCTATTGTGCTTCTTAGCGAAACATAAATCACTAATATGTTTTCAGCTGCAAACTACTCTCTTTTTCCATTGTATTCACAGATTTAGTGGCATTTCAAATAGATAAACACAAGCAACATCTATCAACACTACAAAAAGGGGGCCTTAATCAAAGCTCCGGGTCCCAGGTCTCAGCATCTCCATTTACCTTGAGATAAATCCATTGGTGTGACCACCACTGCACAGGGTGACAAATCACCCCAGTCAGCTGAGCAGTGCAAGGGCTTATTGGCCTTTCTTTAAGTGGTCTTACCCTTCAATGAAAAGGATGGTGCTTGTCAAGCAGGGCCAGATTAAAGTTAGACAAAAAGAAATGATCTGTTATTAGAAAACTCCGATTGAGAATCACAAAACAGGAAAGAAATATGAATACGAATTTACAGTGAGGAGGCTCCCCCACCACACACCTTTTCTCATCCTCCCCCAAGCAGAAATTAACTTTAATTACTTTCCCAGCCTAGCACATGATGAATGTCAAGACAACAAGGCATTAACATGAAATAAATATGTGGCTCTGGGAATGTGGCTGTTGGAGCAGCAGAAGGGGAGCCTGGGGCTGGTGGGGCCTGGGCTGCTGAGCTGCTCCAGCTCAGGTGTGGCTGGAGAGCATCCCAGGAGTGCTTCCTTCAGCGTGGTGGGGCTGCTTTTGCTGGATACTCGTGGATCTCTGAGGAGATCCATGCCCAAACCTGTTGGGAGGCAGCACACCCTGTGCGTGGACCTGGAAATGGAATCCAAAGGAGGAGAGCAACAGATCCCTGAGCAGAGTCTCATCCAGGTTTGTCAGAGGCTCTCAAGGCTTCCCAGGTCATGTTCTGACCTTGTTTGCAAGGACTCAACTGCAGAAGCATCAGAATCTCCCATCAAGGTTGGCCCTTAGTGTTTTAGCTCACAGAGTTCCCAAAAAGAATCTGGAGGTTAAAGCAAAGCCCATGCAGATAGGGTAAAGCCTCCTGGATATCATTAACTTAATTAATAATGGGCAAATTCTTCCCTCTAAGAGTATCCAGATTCTTTACCTTGTGTTCTGGTGATCCACATCAACCCAAGTTTGTGTTTTAAAGCGCCTCAAAAAATCCTCCCTCTACCAAGGAAATGAGTGATCAGACAGCAACTGAAAGATTTCAGAGCAAACACACTTAGAAAACCAAGCAAATATTTACCCATCCAATTGGTTTGTTTGCTAAAAAAAACCCACAGTGAGGCAGAAAGAGGGAAAAGGCAGGAAATTTTTCATGTTCAGAGTCTTCCATGGGGCCAATGAATATGGTTGGGTGGGTGCTCAGGGGGTTTGGTTTTGGTTGTGGGGTTTTTTTTTCCCCCTCACCATCGAGATTCATGCTTTTAAAATGCACTTGGTTTCTTGATAGACCCCCATAGAAAGATTAATTTTCTGTAATCATTTGATTTGATAAATGTCTACACAGCCCAGCATAAGTTTATTTTCTATTTATCCTGATGCTGAAATTAGTTGCTAAGGGTACTCAAGGGAAACACTTGTGTAATTATAAATAGGTCCTGACAACAGACATTTACAATTGTAATAATGTAGAAAGGTTATATTTCACATCAGAACATAAACTGGCAGTGGTAGAGACACACAAAGGAAGCTGCTTCCCTCTCCATAATGCTCTGCAGTGGCCTTGGCAGGCAAAAATTACTTATGTTATTAACAGATGGTTTTCATTAATTATTTTTATTTTTTTTTAAGATGCCCAAGAGGTCAGCAAAGGCTTCCCAGCTCCTTAAGGGGAGAGGAAACTGTGCTCTGCCAGTTTGTGAAGTAATCCAAAATTAATATTTGTACCTTTTAAGCCCTGCCCAGAGCCCAAAGGATCAGTTTCTGGGGAAATTCCTTGTCTTCACTTTCCTCAGCAAGGAAAGGTTTGTACCACAGGAATAAGGAGAAGGAATTGAAGGGCTTTGAGAAGGGACAGCACATCAAGGAGGTGAGAATCGTTGGCCATAATCCTCAGCACAGACAATTAAAAACATCATCTTTAAATACCCTTTAAAGACAACGCAGTCACACTGACTGTGGTAGTCCAGATATAATAAAATACCCATTTAAAGGTACCAGTTGTGCAGATATAAAATACCAAGTAATGCTCAGAAGTTAAGGGAACATAATAATTATCTGATGAAATGTCTAATATACATAGGCATGGCCTCAAACTGCCATGGTGATTGCACAGTAATTTAATATAAATTGATTAAGTACATTTTTACTGATGCTTAAAGACTAGTCATAGCATGGGAAATGATGTTTTGTTATCAGCTGTTACTAAACACACACAGTATTTGCTGGAATAAATCCAAGTGTTGGCTTTAGGGCACGTTATTTAAAGGGTTTGTTCCTGCCCTGCAGGTTGAACATGATTCCCAAACACCACAGGAGGACTTCCCCAAACCAGGGGGATTTGTCACCCACAAGGATTTCCCAAAATCAGGGAGTTCTGTCCTCTGTCCTGAGCACCCCTGGGTGCTCCCACAGTACCCAGACAGAGCAGAGTGGTCCCACCTTTAGCAGAAAACCACTTGCTTGCACCCATATAAAGACAGGAGAATCCTCACATTCCTGCAGGAAGAAAGAAATCCTTTGCCCATGGGATGATTAAAAGCAGCACCTTGTTTTAGGCAGAAACACTGAAATAAAAATCACTCCAATTTACATCTCCCAGTCCCTAAAAAACCTCCTCTTGATCTGCACATGAGGAACCCCTGGCCCAGCATAAGCTGCCACCACATTAGGTTATTTCCTATTATGAAAATGGCATGACTATTATTAAAATCTAACGATAAATATTCATGCTGATAGAAAGCCCACTGTTGTTGTTATTATTTCTGTTGTAATGCCCTGCAAAGAGATGCCAGATAATTGCAGGATTCAATAGGTCACTGGAGGTAAAGAGGGGGATTTTTCTGGAGTTGCCATTGCTGAATACAAACTGCAAGTGAAGGTATGAGGAGTTTTTTTTTCTTTCCAAATCTGAAAAGTCACTATTTCTCTTTTAAAGAAGAGAACATATTCTCTTTTAAATCTTTAAAGATCATCTGTTCTGCAGTGCCTGCAAATCATTAGAGTTTCATACTGGTTTGCCAAGCGAGGAGCTCAGTTATCCATTTTCCTGCTCAGCTCTTTCCATCTTGGTTCACACCCCCCTCACCTTCCCTGCTCTGTTCATCCTTGTGCAAGACTCTGCCCCGGGAGCAAAAGTGGGGTTTGGAAGTACTGAGGTAAAACAAAGTGAGAAAAATTGCAAATCCTGTCTTCTGAAACCCAGAGCTGGAGCCAACAGGCCCTTTCTGGACTGAATGTGAAGAGGGGGAGAGGTTTTGGCAGACAAATCTCAAACTCACACACCAGACATGGGCCACGAAGAAATGGGACTTCCATGGAAACAGCACAGGGATTCCAAACTTTGGGAGTAAAAGGCAGAGCCTCAGGTATTAAGAATACTGACTGGATGGAGTAAATCAGGGATTTTTTAAGTTTATGGGTAAAAAAAATGTTCATTCTTTATATAAAACTCAAGGAAGGACATTTTCTCTAAATGGCTACTCTTCAGTTTTGCCCAATTGCTTTAAAATGGAATTAAGAATTTTTGGCAGCTACAGTAACAAAACTTAGTCAAT
This sequence comes from Neodrepanis coruscans, assembly GCA_013400695.1. Lineage (NCBI taxonomy): Eukaryota > Metazoa > Chordata > Aves > Passeriformes > Philepittidae > Neodrepanis > Neodrepanis coruscans. The sequence goes on along the minus strand of VYZS01067767.1, from coordinate 98,167 downwards.
TTAGGTTAAACAGAGAATATTAACAACCTCTGAGTCCAATCCATAGATTTCTGCAATAAAATATAAATTTTCACTGGATAGTTTAGACAGTGTGAAAGGCCAGAGTAAGCAAGAGCTCATTGCCCTGCTCCCAAGGGCTTGGAAAGTCTCTCTGGCAAAATATTGGGCAGAAAAACCTTCAGATTTCTCTCTGGGATTTTTCGATTCTTATTCTGTGAGGAGGGTGTTAAACTCTCTAATAAGTGATTAATTCATGTTNTACAACAACCTGAAAGGAGGTTGTAGCCAGATGGGAGTCAGTCTCTTCTCCCGGGTAACATGTGACAGGACAAGAGGAAATGGCCTCAAGTTGCACCAGGGAAGGTTTAGATTGGATATTAGGAAAAATTTGTTCATGGGAAGGGTTGTCAAGCATTGGAACTGATTGCCCAGTGAAGTGGTGGAGTCCTTATTCCTGGAGGTATTTAAAACACATGTAGATGTGACACTTAGAGACATGGTTTAGTGGTAGACATGGCAGTGCTAGATAATGGTTGGATCTGATGATCTTAAAGGTCTTTCCCAACCTAAATGATTCTGTGAAAATTACCAAAATGTTGTATCCCAAATAGGAGCATGGAGGGCAACTTCACAGTTAATCCGTGATTTTACCTGTAAAATTCTTCTGTTAGCTCTGAATTTCATATTTTTTTTCCAAACAGGGATGGACAGCTCCTGATTTTTCTCACTCCTTGAGTAACTTCGTTGGCTGTTTGAGTGGTGTTGAATTCCACCGGCAGATTATTCCGACTGTTGTTGAATACCAGAGGCCGGAATTTCTTGCTCCTACAATTTCTTTCCTACAGTACTATCCCATCCAAGCCATATTTACAATCTCCCTCCGTCCTGTAGCTGAGTCACTGCTCTTTAGTGGAGCTCTTTGCAATTCAAGCAACAGAAACTTCAGGGCGATCAATCCGGCTTTTAACCCGGCACTCAGGAGAGCTGGAGATGTTTGGGTCATTAAATGGCAGTGGACACGAGTAAAAGCCTGTATCTCACTTCATTAGCACTAAAGCTGCTCTTTAGTTTTATTTGTTAAATCACACAACACACATAAACCGCACGGGAGGGGTGGGAAACCGAGTCAGCAAAAACCCAGCGAGGAGCCAAAGCCAAGGAATGGCCAAATTCCCGCGGTCTCGGGGCTCAGCGCGAACTTGTTGTATCGAATTTTACTTTTATATGCCATATTAACATCTCATTTGCATAGAGATTGCGCTGGCTTTACTCGAAAAGTGCCCTGTCAGCAGTTCTTGTGCAGACCAGGGGTGGCACAGCAGCCCTGGAATGTTCCTGGCAGATTTTAAAGCAAGAGGCAGGTTTTGGTCATTTGGACATTTGAATTTCCTTCACGGGGATGGCTGGGGGATGGGTTTGGTTTATTCCTTTTAGGATTTGGGTGCTCATACATGAGGCACACCCCCCTAAATATTCCAGGCATAGATGCCTGGGAAATCCAGGGCTCTCCACATCGGGTTTCCCTGCTAATGCTGCTGCAATTTTAATTGTGGAAGCAACAGCATAGATCAAGTGGTTTTGCCACGATATTCTATTTACTAGAGGAGGTGAACACTTAATCTCTTATTGTTGTTACAATGGTAGAATTGCATTAGAGTGAAACAGAGAGGAGCCCGAGTGCTGAGCACAGTCACGTGTAAAGTACATTTAAGCACTGTAGTATCTGTTTAGTAGTAATCACCATAACAGGGGTTTTTTTTTCTCTATAAATAATCCCCAGCTGCCCTAATTTATTTTTTTTTCAACGATCAACTCTTCATTTATGAGTTCCAATAATTCTATTCTGAGGCTAAACAAATAAATACACCCACCAGGCATTAGAGAACGTGACAGAAATGACAGTGGAATATTAACAGTTGGTATCTGCCATGCTGGAATAATGGAAGGGAGAGTGATAACACATAAATACATACAGTGGATATTGCTTGGCAGCTCTTGGTGGTGGAAACACTGGAATTTCTGGATGTTGTGAGCAGTGTTGGCTGTTAGAGCAAGGCAAGCCACCACCTCTTGGACTGTCACTGCGTGGATAAAGGAAATAACATGACTGTTCCCAAAATCTGGAGGCTCAGTCGGGCCCTGCACTTGGCATTTCGTTATACTAAATACACCCAACTTGGCTGCAAGCCAGAGCCGACCTATTGTCCTTGCAGTGTGGGATCAGTGGTTCACCTCCAGGATAACAAACCAACTGCTAATGGTTGTAATTAGGAGCCTCGGGGCTGATTTATACCTTTTGTCACTGTACAAGCAGCGTAAGTGCTGAGGTTTGCAAAGATAACAATTATTGCTTCAGGTGATGATCCTTTCATCAGAGACAGACATCTGATCTTTAACTGTCAAAATTCAGAGCTGGGCTTAGTAAAAGTGGAATTACAGCTGGAAGAGGAAGGAATGTGTCCAAATATTTGTCTTAATTCAGCTTTGCAAATAAATCCATAACCCAAAAATGACGAAGTGGCAAGACTGTAGAGAAGTGACAGGTTATAGCTCTAAATTGCTGATTATATATAGATATCTAAAGGTAAAGGCTGTATTATTTATATACTATAATATTTATCTTTCAGAGGCACAAGTACAACCCTTAATAGCACCAACTTTTTTATCTGAGTAGCTCAGACATTAATGAATGACATTTCTTCGTACTCTCACATTGCCACCTGCAGATTAAATGGAAACCAGCTCATACACTCTCACCACAAGTCTCTCCCCAGATTGTCCCCAAATTCACTACAGTTACTTGAACACCCCCTTCCCCTCAGCCAAGGTGTTTTTTATTCAGAATAAACAACGTTTGTTGTGCAGACCAGGTGTATTAATGGGGACACCTCGGTTGGTTTGACACAGGCAGGATTTAAATTCGGATTTTCCTTTTTCCTGAGGCTTTAATTTTGCCACCCAATGCAGGGAAATGCCAGAGTGTGTCCCTGGCTGTGAGAAACATCTCATCCCAAACCAGCTTTATAACTCTTAGAAAGAAGGCAAACACACCCAAAGCTAAGGCATATTATAAAAATACTTGTTTTCACCAAAAGATGAAAGTACTTGAGGCTTAGATTTCCTGTTCTGTACTGTTTGTGTGCAGCTCCATCCCCAGATGGGGTGGAATGACCTCCAGGAGAGTTGTGGGAAAGGGAGGAAATGTGATAGTCTGGAAGCTCGGAGTACAAGATCCAATCTCTCTCCATGGATGGCAAGAGCATGTCAGACATAATGGAATATTAAGAGCAGGAACCTATTGCAGGCTCAGGGGACTGGAGTAAGATGGCATTAAAAACTTCACTGCTATTAAATCTGGGGGAGCTGGAGATCATTTTGCTTTGGAGGAGCGTTGGCTGCTGGTGTGGTTAAAAATGCTATCGAAAAATCCACTCAGGAGGAATCCCTCAATAAAACAGAAACAATTGGGGCTGCATTGGAAGTTCCTGCTAAGGAAAACATCATTTGGCAGAGAAGATTGGAGAGGCTGGAGAGTGACAGCAGCAGTGCAGTTTTAGGACTGCAAACGGGTGCTGAGGGAAATGGTGGAAAGACTATTGAGACTTTATTAACTCTGCATTGGGGATCAGAAATAGTTGTCCCCACAGAGAGAGAGAGAGAGAAAAAAAGCCTTTCCCAGAGCAGGGAAACATTTGGCATTAACTGCTGTGCCAGGGACAGGGATGAAACCACTCTTTTTTTTATCAGAACCCCCTCAGATTGGAGTAGCAAAGCAGGTCCCCACCAAGAAAAAGGCATTTCCTGCCAGCAAATGTTTTCATACAGGAGGTTTTATGCTCAAGGAAAATTATGATGTGTGCAAGTATCAGAGAAACAGAAAATTGGGTGGTATATCAATTCTTCTCTCTTGATTATTGGGTAGCTAATGTCTCCACAATCCCTGACTGCCCCTGGAATAGTTAATACTTCATTCAGTATTATTTTCCTCACTGAGCACAAGGGAGAAAAATCAATATATTTAGAAGAAAATAGAAATATTTGGATTTTATTTCACTAAGTTAGCCATGACTGGAGGAAGAAAAAGACTGTCTTTTTATCCCTCCAAATAATTAGCACTGACAAATATTCTGCTTTTATTAAAGGACAGCTACACAGAACTAGGAATGTGTAGCAGTGGAATTGCTCTGTTTATTTGGTTGGTTTTTTATATTCACTAAATATGTGCTGTGGCATTACCCAGGTTACAGAACACCCCGAATGGGGTGAATAAAGAAGGAGCAGAGCACACCTGTACCCCTGAGAGGGGAGAGAAACAGGGGTGGGAAGGAAACCCAGAGTTTGCAAGAAGGTTTTTAAGCTGTGCCTTGAACTAGAGCTGTTTTCTTTGAAAGAAGAAACTCTGCTGGACATTGGGGTCTGTGGTTTGTAATTCTCTGGGATGTTACTGTTCCTGGAGATCCAAATTCCTTCCTTAGCTCCCCCTGTGAGTGTTTTGGGGACTGTCCCACACAGCAATGAAAGGTTGGGGGGCCTCCTTTCCTCCTAAATTCCAGCCTTGGGAGCTTGTGACAGAGAACTGTTTCTTGTCCCTTCCATGTCCCCTCCAATGAACATTCCCTTTCCTTGTGCCCTGGGAAAGCTTCACTCCAGGCTGCTGACAAACAGGCAGAAAATGGGGCCAACTTTCCATTTTTAGATCCATTCCTCACCTAATGTACTGGTTTTACTCTGAGTAAAGGAAAAATATCCTTCTGCTGTCCCAAACCCCAAGAAATCTGCTCTTTCCAAGTTATTTTCTTTGAATTTCAGCGAGGAGACTCGTCTTCCATTACTGAGCATTGAAGGCAAAGGTAAAGAAAGAGCTGGATTTTTATCAAAAAGCTCCTTCAGAGCAAACCTGCCCCTTTTCTGCTACAGCTGAGACATCCATAACATGAAGTATAAGCAGGGGACCCCATAACAGCTGTCACAGCATCTGAAGACTTTCCCTTCTCAAAAGAAACCTACTTCGGCATGGAAGCATAAAAAAAATAAAAGAAAGGCAATTTTAACAAAAAGAAAAGTGCTTTAATGAATTGCAAATAGACTGTAAATGACTCCAGAAAAAACTGATGGGGTGAACAAAGTACATAAAACCCCTGTGTGCACACACTGTTTATAACTCAAGCTCTCACCCACCACGCTTGGAAGAGACATCCAAAGGAACATATCAAATTACACAAAAGGTCAGGGAATGTAAAATACTGAACAGACTGTTATGGGATCATCTTCAATCTTTTCCACCACCTAAAAAACTTGTGGGGAGGGGTAAATTATATTAAATGAATTGGGGAAGCTAATGAGAACTTTTGGATTATAATGCCAAAACCAGGAGACATTTTGTTCATTTGAAAGACCTGGTGCTTGCTGGAAATTCTGTCCAATTGCTGAAGGCATTTGGAAGAGTTAATTTGCTGCTTAATTTTTCTTTTCTTTTTAAAAAAAAACAAAGCTTAGAAGTATTTATAACGTTATTAAAATAGATAGAAGTGCTCACCTGGTTGTTGCAGGAGCCCTTTGGGGTGGTGTTAGCCCTGTTTTGGAGGGTTACAGTCCCAAATCCCACGTTATCCCTGCATCCTGCCTTCTCCAGGGAACACCTGAGGGAGGGAATTCTCAAAGCAAGCAAAAGGTAAACGAAGATATCCCTTTTTGGCTTAAAATTTTAGTTCTTTTTAGCCTCCAGACACAAGAAAGCCTGGCTTGATTTCCAGGACCACTGAGTGCTCAGGG
>VYZS01067767.1:80524-92323 GCA_013400695.1 Neodrepanis coruscans | reverse complement strand
CAGGAGGCTCCTTCTTTCCCTTTATTCTCTGACTGTTGTTGAAACCTCTAATGAACATTTTTTTATGTTTTATATGTGTTTTTTCTTTAGGAGAGGAAGTAAAAATTCCCTCTTTCATCCCAATCCACCCTAATTTTTGTGAAGGAGGCAGGGGCCAGTTTTACCCGTGTCCTGATGTAACAGTTCTTGACTATTCTGCCACTTCATGATCAGTTGAATGAATAAAAATCATAGAATAAAAAGTGCCCACTTGCAATCTGATGCCCAGATTTTCTCTCCAGATCCTTCCTTCCCTTCTCCTCCCTTTCCAGTGTGTACCCAGACTGCTGTTAACAACTTATCCCAGACAGTCCCATAGAGCAGAGAGTTCAAAAACCACCTTCAGGACAAAAAAACCTTCCCAAGCAGTCCTTGAATATAACCAAGAATTTTTTAATTGGGATTTTTCCCCAGAAATTTCTCGTTCATCCACATTTTTATTGAATCATTATTATCTGTAGGTGTGTTTTTATACATCTGCATCTCCTCAGATGTATTTTCTGTGTGGATGTCACATATTTTGCACTCAGTGCTGGTAGCTTTCACTGTTTTTTTTTCCTCTCAGAACATGCTTTGATAGCTCCAGTATTTCAAAGAGCTTGCAATCCAAAATCTGTCAGGAGGAAATATTTCTTTAAGGAAGAAAATGTGTTTGTTGTGAACTTTCTCAATCTCTCATCCACTCAGCTCTGTGTTGAATACATGTCCAAGCTCTTATGGGGTTATTCTCCCATAAGAATTCTCCCAGGAATTCTGTTGATTCCACCTTTTTCCAACAGGAGGGATGTGGAGGTTGGAATCTCTGTGTGAGGTTCCTTTCCACAAATAAAGTTTTAAAAGCTACAAATCAGGCAACTGATTTATATCTGTCCCTAATGAGTCTTGGCCTTGCAAGGACACAACAAACGTTGTCTTGTCATCTTGGTTTGAAGAGATTTTGCATTCCTACAGGAAGACACTTAGGCAGAGGAATCCATGCAATTTCTACAGCATCAAAGCCTTGCTGGGGCTTCCAGGTGACCGAATTCAGATTTATTGTTGGTGAACTTGGCTCCCAGTGATCTATTTAATTCTGAATTAGCATCTCTATTGCAACGCTTAGCTCTTCCCAAACATACACTAATGTGGTCTCACACCATCTCTCAAACAGGAAGAGGGATAATGAGCTGTGGGATCTTCCCTTTCCCCCTTTTAACTGTGCTGTTATTAATGCCTGGACTCTCCTGAGCTCATAGAACAAAAGGAGACAAAGCACATCAGTTTATCTGGGGAGAGAAATTGAGGCCAGACCCGGCCGGGTCTCCTGGAATTCAGCTGTGACTTCTCTCTGTAGACAAACCCAACTCCCACAAAATCCATCTGTCTGCCACAGCCACTAATAAACCACAATACATTTCTCTGATTCTCCTCAACGACTCTGGGTTGTTACTTTTTTTCCTGAACCCATTTTTTACACGTTTTATAAAACCCCTGCTGGTCGTCGCCTTCTGCAGTTAAACAAATAGTTTCTAAAGTGAACTTAAACCTGTGCTTTGCTGAAGCACATGAAATATATACTCACTTTATTTGAGACAGAGGTTTGCAGACAGTCTGTAACTGACTCACAGAATTATTCTGTGCATCCTCTGTCGGGTGTTTGTAGCGTTTTCAGATAAAAGCCCGATCTTTAATAACATATTGGACTGTGAGAAGTGTGAAAGATGGGTAATTACTTCCAGTCAAAAAAGTTTAGGAAGGCATTTAAAATACCAGTTGCTTTAAAAAAATAATCTTTTTGGTGTGTCCTAATCCCGTTGGTAAGTTCAAAGTCTAATTTTCCCACGTTCTCTTTATCTTCATTCCTGTTTAAAAATTTGAATACCATTAAGGTCAGACTTGAATCCAGTAGAGGCTTGGATCTCCATTTTCATCTCTCTGCCTCCTTACAAGAGCAGTAAGTACTATAAAATATTCTGTGCCATTCTAACTAATCACCCCTCTGGCATTCTGAGCAAATGCAGGTTAATGGTGAATCTTTTAATATTTCTATTAATTACGTATATTATCCTAATAACTCTATTGTCAATTTTTCATTGCTTGGTAATGACTAGAGCTGGGTTAGCTGCTCAAACCTGCTAATGGATTCCAAGGGAAGCAGGGACTTTTGTTTGTTTGTGATTTGCCTGCTGGCAAAAGTCTGCTTTTTACAAAATCTATTTGTTCCACGAAACCAGTGTAGGGATTTTCTGTGCGGATGTGATTGGGCATCACTTCTGGTTTGGACAGGGGCGTTCACACAGGGTACAGAAAAAGGGCTGTGGTTCTCAGAATTGATATTAGAAGTGATTTCCAACCTGATGTGCATAAATAGCAATGAGAACACAGCTGGAGCGCTGGTGTTTCAGAGAACCGCTGTGACCTGTGCATTTGCTCAGATCCACGACGCAAAGTTAAGAGGAGGATCCCTGCGAAGGCTTCAGATTCCAGCGTTAGATGGGAGGGAGGAGATGGAGTGATTCAATCAGCGACCCTAATTCTTATTCTAATAAAGTTTCCTGTTTGGAATGGGAAGAAAGGGCTCCTGCTCCAATTGTTGGAGTGTTCCGGTGCCACCCACCATAACGAGGTGGAACCAGAACTGCAGCCAATTCAATTGGACTTTCACTTTGATGAGCCCGTGGAAAGATCTGAACATAAGGATTGTTTCACAGAACCTGGGCAGCAATGGAGCTGAAAATATCGATTCATAAATTTCCCAGGAAGATGAGAAAAACTAGGCAATGGTTCCCGAGAAGTTGAGGAACATTTCCATCCCAAAATACGATGCGCCGATGGGTGTGTTTGTGTGAGAGGGTAAAGAGACACGGAAAGGCTTTGATGCTGCAGCATAAGAATCAGCAGAGCAAAATGGCCTTAAGGAAACACTACCAGGAGAATTTTAAAGGAGGAATCCTTGGAAAAACCGTGGCACTTGGCTTGGCTTTGAAAAGGCCAGTGCAGCTGTGAGTTACCCCAGGACTGTATTCCAAGAGTCATGTCAGGAGAGCTGCAGGAATTCCCAGGTACAAAAGGAAGGCTGTCAAAAATGCTTTTCTTTTCTTTTTTTTTAATCCAGAATTTAATTTCTCAGCCAGAAATGCAACAGGCAGATGAGGCAAATCAAAACTGGGAGGCTGCTGGAGTGTGAGGCTGGAAGCTGAGTGGGGATGTTTGATGATCCCTAAGGTCCCTTCCAACCCCAACCATTCATGGCTGGAGTATTCAGAGCTAATTGTGTTTTAGAGGATGACAAACACATCTCAGGCAGCTCAAGCTCAGATATTCCTGGGTCTGGAGACAGGAGCTCATGGACTGCCCTGAGAACCTGCCAGGAATCCTGTCCCAGGTGCTTTAGAACTCACTGGACAAGTCATTCCTTCTCCTCACACTGTTTTCCAGGCTCCTGGAAATCCCAGAGCAGCGCCAGGAGAAGCAGCAGGGCAGTGGGTGAAGTGTGAAGGCAATAGAAGAGGGAAGAATCACAGTTCTTTCATATTTAAAATCGATTCAAATAGAGAAGTGGCGGTGATTTATAAACTTGAGGAAGGTTAGCCTTAATCTCTAGCTAGACATTTTCATTGCCTGAGTAAACTTTGAGCTCCTACGAGTTACAGAGGCAGGAATTTGGGATTAATAGAGACACTTGAGGCAGTTTTCTTAACTGAACCACCCACGGTGTTATGGGGCTTTTGCAATGAAACCTCACTGAAGTGGCCTGGCTGCTTAGGAGAGCTCAGATCCTGTGCTGACAGTTCAGCTGCTTCCCAAAATAAAGGAGGAGTGCAGAAAAAAAACCCCAAAAAACCCCCACCAAATAGACCAGGAAAGCATAATAGAAAATATAAAAATATAAAAATATAACCAGAGTTGTGCACCCCCCAGCTGAAGGAAATCCCAGAGACTGGTGCCATGTAAAGCTCCCAGTGCCCATAGGTAAAACAAATAAACAGGGATTTTTACTTGGCTTTACAGCCATGCCCACAGGTTTTTTTGGTAGTTCCAGAAAGTATCCTGCATGTAGGTTTTGAGGGAATTTTCCCACAAAACTGTGTGCAGAGAATCTTTCCTTAACTGCAATTTCCTTGGAATTCCAAGCAATGCAAATGACTTTAAAAAAAGCCAATTAAATGTATGATTGAATGTCAACCTTTCTGACTGCAGCCTTCATTAAGAAACTGGAAATGTGAGGTATTTTTTTACCTAACATTGAACACAGTTAATTAAAAAGGTAAAGATTACATTTTGCTTCAGTTAATTTGAAATAGAGAACCTCCATTTCAACAATAAATTTCAGATTTTAGTTATAGCAATTAATAGACCAAACTGTGTACTTAAGGTTTTATTATATTGATTCTAAAATAATTAGATTAGCAAACACATTGCAAATATATTATCTAAAACAAATAAGATCATCACCAGGCTTTTTGTTATTCAGCACAGCAATAAAACATATAACAGTACAATCAAAAGCAATCTCATAAAATTAATAGTCTTGGAGCACATATTACATTGCTGCACTAAATGACAAAAGGCATCATGTGGACAGGGACTGGGAGGCTTTTTAAAATATCTTGGTGCAGAATTTGTGGAAATTAAGGCATAGCTTTGATGTTCAGTAGATAATTTTAGTCACATTTTGGTGAATTTTAGTTCACTGGGGTATTTCTGAGCAGCCCTCACCCTTCACAGCCTGAACCCCCCCTTGTTTGAAGTGTGTCTCTCATCCCTCTCCCACCACACTTTCACATTCCTCCTTTCCAAAAGCCTCCAGGCTGTCTGAGGTGCCTTTTACAAAGCATGACATTCAAGCAGAGTTCAGGGAGGAAAGTTTTAATGAACAAACTTGGTAAATTAGAGAGCACCGCAGCACAGCGATTAACTGTCATTTGGGCATTAGTGTTAAAATTAATTAAAATGTTGAAGCCATGGGAGGCAGGTTCCCTCCTCCAGCCCTGCCTTTGCCCTGGGAGTCAGGCTGGATCCAGCAGTGATCCCAAGCACCAGGAAGGGTTTGATACCATTTGATATCATTTTATCCTCATAGCTGCATCCATTAATTAGCTGAATATTAAGGAATAAGGATTTATCTTGGTGCTTTGATGACAATATTTATTAGCCCCCACTTTTGTCAGAAATCATAATGGTTAATTCTAACTTAAGCAAAGAAGAAAACTTGTTTTCTTTTCCAAATCATTTCCAGATCCATTTCTTTCAAGAACCAGGAGCCTGCATTTCCTCCCAGCCAGACCCATTATGAGGTGGCTGTTTAACAAATCTGTGCTGGTTTGGAATTATAAATGACAGCCTATTTTATAAAGGGAAAAGTCTTCTTTGACAGCAGAACAATATCATACAAGTAACAAATGGCAAATTGTGTCACACAGCTGAACAGTTGTTTTCCCATGTTCACCAAGGGCCAGTTATTAATTTTACATTGCTCAGAATTAAGGATTTTGGAGAAATTCATCTGAAAGGGGAAGTATGAAAAATTCCTGCTCAATGAAAATTACCATTATTCGCTGTAGATCTATATTCATAACTTTAAAACCTGGCAGTCTTTCCTATTTTTTTTCCACTATAGATTTCTTGTCAGCAAGGGTGTCAGAGGTCAATGTCAGAATGCCCCTCTGGCACCCATTAACTATAACCAGAAAACTTGTTCACTATTGATCTACAATGTCTAAATATCTATTATGTTGGATATAAAAGGTGGTTTCACATCTTTCTAAAACAGATAATTCATAAAGGCCAAGGGGTCAGGTCTGGTGATATATTATTGTTTCACTGTACCAGTGACTACAAGTGCAGGAGGGGGAACAGGCCAAGTGAAGTGTCACTGAACTCGTGGGGTGACAGTCGTGTGTCCACCTTCCCACCACAGCCCAGAGTGCTCTTTGCTCATTGCTTGGGGTTTGCTCAGGGCTTGGAATGAGTCATGTGGAAGGTTTGTGTTCACACCATGGCAGCCAGAGCTCACATGAATCCAAAATCCAGGTGCCAGTCACACCTCCAGCACTGGGTCCTGTGCCTTTGGGAATGACACAGGCCATGGTCCAGCTTCACCCTTCACCCCCCACTACGGTCACACTGAGTTTGTGGTGCAGCTGGATCCTTGCAGGAATTGTGCCCAGGAGGTCACAGCCCCCCTGGGCTGGAGCTGTCACAGCCCTGCTGACTCTGGTCTGCCCCAGAACACGTGTCACGCTGTGGCCACAGTTCCAAACCCATGTGTTTTCTGAGCAGACACTTGCGTAATACCATGTGAATGATTTGGTTTGCTCATATCAACCCATCACATTTATTGAGGCTCTTTTAATCTCCTCATTATTTAACTGTTGAGGTGCCTCTGCTCTGCCTAAGGCTCAAATGCAGAGCAGAAACAGCTGCATTCCTTTGTTCTGCTCTTCCCCCAGCACAGCACAGAAACACTGTGAGGATGGAGGACACAATCTAGGGCTTAGTTTCCCCCCCAAGTCCTGTGAATTCAACCTTTGAGACTACATGGCATTTCCCAGGAGGCACCTATTACTTCTGCAGGATGAGACCCATAACAAGCAAACCCTCTTTGGAAGGCAGCTGATACTGAACTCTTTAATGGAGTTTATGGCCTTCTAGCAAGCCCCCAAAATGGTTCATATTCTTCCAGGCTACATTTTTAAAGAAAGTAAATTGAGATGAATCATGCTAAGATGAGATAGTTAAAATGTCAGGCTCCATAAGTTTCAATGCATCCTTATAGCTCTGAACACTAAAATGCAACTGAACATTGGAATAAGGGAAACAAAAGAGAATCAGATAACTAGTTCTTATAGAGGGGAAAAAAGTAATTTCTGTCTGCGCTGCTACACCACGGAAATCCACATAGTACAGTTTTAGAGCTGTGCCTTAAAAAAAACAATGGCAGTTTCTTTTTATCACTGGCCTTGGTTACACATCACTGCCTGCTCTATGGCACACTAGAATTGCAGAGTTTCTGAGGCAAACAATACACCAGCAGCTTTATTTCTGTTTACAAATGTGACCTGGGGGAAATGTGCCTGTACCTGTTGGATAAATTACAAATCATCAGCACTAGATATGACCCACAACAGCAGCAGAGAGGGGACCAGGGAGCAAGGGCTGCACATATTTGGTGTTAGAGAGGGGGGAACTGCTCAGTGCTGCTGCTTTAATCACTGAAGGAAATGGTCCTGCTGTACTCTTTGAACTAGAGCTCTCTGCCTGGTGTTTCCTCAAGCATTTTCTGGAAAACAGACACTTCTTCATTTGTATCTTATCATGATATTTTGCAATTAGTTGAATTAGCTGTGACTCACTGTAGGTGTTGAAGCCAAGTCCCACCACCAGACAAGTAAAACGCTGGCAGATTTGTGTCCAAGGGGTTTGCTGGGCTCACAGGGAAAAGGGACAGCAGGCAGAGAAGCCTGGTGGCACATGGGCTGCCTTAGTCCAAGCCCAGAGGTGATGGAAACTGAGCTGAATGAAGGAAACCTTTGAGAAGAACCAAGAATGAGGCTGGTGTTCCTATTCCTAAGTCAGCAGCAACCCTCCAACACCCCTGTGCTGCCACATTCCTTTCCCAGAGGTTGTCTAGGAAGCTTTTCCTGCCATGGCTGCTGAAGTTGGGATGAATTACTGACCTCACCAGCCCTGGGTACCTGATCACAACGTGCTTGACCTTGAGCAGGTCACAGGACCATTAAATCCTGCTGCAGGGATCAGGCCCAAGCTGTTGTAACCAGATCCCAGGCCTGAGCTGGGCATGCCAAGGATTCAGCAGCGTGGAAAGCACTGGGCACCAAATAGGGGCAGCAGAAACAACTGGTTTGTAACTGGAGCTTCTCCCCCTGCTCTGGCTGCAACACAGATGGGCCAGAATGAAGGCTATCACTCCTAGTTTATAGCCATTAGCAATCATGATCTCCCTAATATGAAACAGAAATAATAGTATTATTAATAATAATATCAAACTGACACATTATTAGCCTCTACAGATGGCTCTATTCCTCCTAATAATTTTTATTTTTATTTAATGTTTGGAGATGCTGTAAAAAGGGACTAGTGCTTCCAAATGTGACCTCTGTGGGGTCTAAAAGCCACTGAATCAGATGAGATATTAAAGCATTCAGTGGAATGTATGACTTAAAGCTATGTTTTTAAAACTTTAATAGGAAATGTCTGATGCTTTAGATTACTATTTCTTGAAGTATAGTAGGCTGAGGAATTTGCTTCAGAGGGTCTCTTTATATCCAAGAAGAGCCACGGTGAGAATACACAGTATGTTCTCCCCTCAGCCTGCCTCTAAATAGATGTAAAGGAATTAGTGTGTATTAATAATACATCATGTTTCTACTTTGCTTTATACTATTGTACATATGTTCTTACACCACAATCAACGCCACCGTATTTAAATATCTCCAAGCAGTTCATTAAGGAAGGTGATTAACATCTGTCATGTGTTTTTTTCCCCCCGTCCTGTCCCTGAGGAGGAGGAGGATGTTCAGTGGCAGACCCGCTTTTGGTAGGGATTTATCGTTTGTATGGGAGGCTTTTTCCCATTTTGCTGAGGTTTGATTTTATTACACCCAACTACCCACCGGGATGAATGTTTGCAAAGGCAACTCCAAAGGAGTCTGCAGTGCAGCTGAAGGGAAAGGTGGTGAGGTTTAACTGGAGTGAGTGAGTGAGTTTGGAGACAGAGCTGGTGTGTGGTGGGAATCCTGCCCTGGTGCTTCAGACCCTCCTGGTCACCACAGAAGACAAGGATCAAACCATGGTTAAATATGAATGGGATTAAAACATGGGGAGAAGTGGGTCCTTTGGGAAGCCCTGAAGTAAAAACCCTCAGTGGGACCAAACTGTTTCTTGCTGTTCCTGGTGTATTTCCCTGTGGGAAGGGGTCAAAGAAATCACTTTGTTGTGCTGCCTGGATTTCTGACGCTGTTTCAGTAGCACCTCAGGGGCAGCAGTAACTGGTGTTACTGGTTTGGCAGGATCCAGCAGGATTGAGCATATCCCTCCCCATCCCTGGAAGTGTCCCAGGCCAGGCTGGACAAGGCTTGGAGCAACCTGGGATAGTGGAAGTTGTCCCTGTCCATGGCAGGGGTTTGGAATGAGATGAGCTTTAAGGTCCCTTCCAACCCAAATCATTCCATGATTCTGTGAGGAAGAAAACCAGTCCCTCCTGTAGCAACAGAGTCCCCCAGGACCTTGTGGGGTGTCTGGTTATTGTCATCAGCCCAATGAGGCTGAGCCAGGCCTTTGGGAAGTTTGCTGTGGGGATCTGATATAGGCTGATATTTTCATGGGTATTTTCACCCTCAGTCAGGTTATTGTGTGGAATTAGACCAGATACCAGATTAGTTACAGCATTTTTCCTTGCAGGATCTCCAAGGTTGGAATGACTGTGGTCTCCATTCCAGTCATTTTGCAGCATTGACTTTAGTGAGTTAAATTCTACTGAGTTTTGCTTTCAGTTTTTCTTACTCATGGGAGCTGTCCAGGAAAAGCAGAGAGATTTCTCCAAACATCCACATCATCCCTGCAAGTTTTCATATGACCTATTAGACCACTGGTTGCTCTTGGTAATAAATTTCCATCTGCCATAATATTTACTAATGGGCCTGGCTCACATTGGTGGTATTCTGTTTGCTTTTCCAAGGGGAATTGGATGGATTCTCCTTGACAGTGTGGTTTCGTACCAGCTGCTTTCCATAGACAAACTGGTTGTTATTGCCTTGGTTGAGTTTGTGCTACCAGCTTCCATCCAGGGAGGGAATTCTGTAGCCAGTTCAGTTTCCCACCAAGGGGAGATGGGAAGATTTGATCCTTTTCCTTGACTTTCCCAGTGAACAAATCCTTGGAGTAGGAAGAAGGTTTTCTGTACCTCAAAAACATCTGGACATGGGAAAATAAAGGACAGGAGAAGGTCTGTGTGTGCACACACCAGCCATGAACACACACACACACACACACACACACTCAGAATCTTACAAAGATCCCAGTGGGGAACCCACACTAAAGGTTAATGCAGCCCCAGGCTGTAATTAGCCTTTTGCACAGAGTCTCCTTGTTGTGGAATCTCTATTTATGAGGGTTTTCAGGGGCAATGAACCACCAGCCCCCTCCCCCAGTGCCCCCAGTAAAGCCCAGTGGCAGGATGCTGGGCTTTGGGAGGAATGCTGGGCAGGCAGGGCTTCCCATCCCATGGATGGCTCAGGGTCCCCTTGGGAACTCAAGGATTCCCAAAGGTGGAGAAAGGAGAGAAGGAAAATGCCTTGCCACATTCCATACCTTTTTTCCCCCCAGATTAAGGACTCTGGGGAAAACCTGCCCCCCTGGTTTAGGAATTCACTGTCAGATCTGTTGGGGACAGCAAATTCACCTGTTTATCATATGGATCTGTCACCAGAGAGAGGATTGTCACTGCCCTGCTGCAGTTCACACAGGAAAGGTTCCTCTTCACTGAAGTGCAAGAAATTAAAGGAATTGGAGAGCACAGTAAACATTAACACTTTCAGAAAATCTGCTGAAAATGCTGCTTGTCCAAGTTCACCTTCCAAAAATGTGCTGTCCTGCTATTTGGTGGGACAGCACCAAAGGGTTGGGATTTAGGGACAGAATCATGTCATTTAGCAATGCAAAACCTAGATGGGGATCAGACCTGCTTTGGTTTGGTTTGGTGATCCTGTGCAGATGCTCCAAGTGTTTCCTTGGTGCATGGAGGGAGATGTGGGAATAGGCTCAGTGGAGGGTTCTGTCCTATTAGTGCTGAGTGGAATGACATTGGACTGATAAACTGTGATAACGTTTTCAAAAGGCAAATCCCACAATATATTGGAGCCTCCTGGGACTCTGGGGTAGGTGTTGTCAGCTCCACTGCAGGCACAAACGCCAACTCCCACCACTGGGATATGTAACAATTTGTAATGCAACAATTAACAGAAATATTGACATAAGTGTGCGCTCAGCAGGGAGCTGGGATCTCACAGCCTCTCTGGAGCGACTGTAACACCACGTATACAGTACCCCATCAATTCTTAATGGGGTCTCCTGTATCCATTACAGTGAAAACATGCACAGACCTCTAAGTGGAGGCAGCTACTTGCATGGTGTGGCATACAAAAAAAAAAAAATAAAGCTTCCCCTTCAGCTCAGGTTCTTTCACCTGGTTGTGGGGGAAGTATGTTATAAAAATGCATATTTTTTAACCTGAAATCCCCGTCAAATCGTATTACTGTCATTGCCAATTTCACAACTGGCAAACCGTGTTAAACGTAAATCTGCAAAATTATAATTAGGAAAACATTGTGTGAGCCATTTCTCCCGGGGATTTGGGGGTTAGAGGCATTATAAATGCTGTGTGGGCTTTAGAGTGGGTGTGATTTCCACTCCCCCCCCCAAAAAAAAAGCACACACACACATACACACACGGTCTCCTCTAGTCCTGCAGCTCAGCCCAGGTAAATAAGATATCCCTCAGCTAATGGGAACTCCAGCAGCACTCTGTTAGTGCCTTTTCATGCCAATTAAACCCATTTTATACAGTCATAGTAGATGCTCCAGTGCCTGCAGAGTAGACTCCAGTAGAGCTCAACCAAACAACAGCACAGCAAATGGGATGTGCGAGACTTCGGGCGAGTTTCCCTTCTGTCTTTGTTTTTAACCACTTGGAAATTATTCCGAGGGAAAGGGGCTCATTCTGAAGGAGAAGTGTTTATAAGTGTGGAAGTGGAATTAACC
>VYZS01067767.1:68024-75524 GCA_013400695.1 Neodrepanis coruscans | reverse complement strand
TGTCTCTCCACACTGGGTAGAAGTAGGAAAATATTATCCTAGAACTCCAAAAACTTTACATACACAACATCTTATTTGAAATTAAAGGGCACATTCACAGTGCCAGAAATCCATTTATTTTAGAAGAAACATCCTGCCTTTTTTTGGAGGGGAGGGGGCTTGCCCTGTCTGAACAGAGCAGGGTCAGGCTGAATCTGGAGCTGCAGGTTGATTTATCTCCAGCATTCCTGCAATTTCTCAGGTGTCTGCTGGCATCACATTCAGGTAGGGGATAGAATAAAGTGACATTTAGTATTTGAGTCTTAAAGTGAGTGTGGATATTGTTGCTAATAATCATCCTCCTGTAAATTATAAATGTCAAGGACACCCAAACCCAGGTAGCTTCTTTTTTAGAGTGAATTTCTCTGGTTTGCAGGCATTGCCAGGGTTGTGTTGCTTCTTTTGGAACAGAGCACAGCATTAGCCTTTAAGATGTTTGATCCCTGCCTTCAACTCCTCCAATATAAATTAATAAAATGGGGATTTTTTTTTTCCTTAAGGGATGGCACCACTTAAAATCCATACGACCTACACTTGCTGTGCTTTAGGTTGCCTTTATTGGTTCTTAAAAACAAGAATTAAATGGGGCTGACCCAGCTCAGCCCTGAAATCAGAATATTCCAAGCACAGCAGCCACTCTCCCTTTACTCCCAGAAGATCCCCAACAGAAATGGGGATGGAATCCAGCAAATGCTTCCCTAAGTTTCTGTTCCCAGCACAGGCTGTTGTTACATGAGCAGGTGAAATGCAACTCATTCATTTGAGTCCATCAAAATCAGGGCTCAAGTTGCATTTTGAAACCCTAAAAAGTTGTCAGTAACTTTATGACTTTTGCCTCTTCAGAGTTAAATAACTGTCAGAGTCCACGGAAAGGATAACAAGTATAAATGGCTCTTGGAGTGAGTTCTCTAATTCTCTAATTTCTCTAAGCAAAATGAAAAAGAGAATGTGGAAGAATCCACAGTCCTGCTTGGGATGTTACTTAAACTTCTGGTGATTGCTTTTTCTCCAGGAAAAGTGTTGCANGCAGGGTCAGGCTGAATCTGGAGCTGCAGGTTGATTTATCTCCAGCATTCCTGCAATTTCTCAGGTGTCTGCTGGCATCACATTCAGGTAGGGGATAGAATAAAGTGACATTTAGTATTTGAGTCTTAAAGTGAGTGTGGATATTGTTGCTAATAATCATCCTCCTGTAAATTATAAATGTCAAGGACACCCAAACCCAGGTAGCTTCTTTTTTAGAGTGAATTTCTCTGGTTTGCAGGCATTGCCAGGGTTGTGTTGCTTCTTTTGGAACAGAGCACAGCATTAGCCTTTAAGATGTTTGATCCCTGCCTTCAACTCCTCCAATATAAATTAATAAAATGGGGATTTTTTTTTTCCTTAAGGGATGGCACCACTTAAAATCCATACGACCTACACTTGCTGTGCTTTAGGTTGCCTTTATTGGTTCTTAAAAAACAAGAATTAAATGGGGCTGACCCAGCTCAGCCCTGAAATCAGAATATTCCAAGCACAGCAGCCACTCTCCCTTTACTCCCAGAAGATCCCCAACAGAAATGGGGATGGAATCCAGCAAATGCTTCCCTAAGTTTCTGTTCCCAGCACAGGCTGTTGTTACATGAGCAGGTGAAATGCAACTCATTCATTTGAGTCAATCAAAATCAGGGCTCAAGTTGCATTTTGAAACCCTAAAAAGTTGTCAGTAACTTTATGACTTTTGCCTCTTCAGAGTTAAATAACTGGTAGAGTCCACGGAAAGGATAACAAGTATAAATGGCTCTTGGAGTGAGTTCTCTAATTCTCTAATTTCTCTAAGCAAAATGAAAAAGAGAATGTGGAAGAATCCACAGTCCTGCTTGGGATGTTACTTAAACTTCTGGTGATTGCTTTTTCTCCAGGAAAAGTGTTGCACAGTCAGAGTACAGAGCCTAAAATAAGACCAAAGGTTTAAGTGCTAATTCACCAAATTATTTAAGTCTAAACTCATGCTTAAATTTGTCCTTCTTCCAGAATGCATTGTTAAAATTTCTCATTTAATGTGAGAGAAGGACACATTTAATCTCATTAAATTGAAGGAAGATTTTATTGCTGGTGCTGTAAATAGTGCTGGGTTTGAGGGTAACACATGTGGGCTGGGAGAAAGCACCATGGAGGACTCTGGAGTCAAAGCTGCACATTTTCCTAAACTCCTTTTTTGGCAAATAGCAGATACCCTTTCCTCTGTAAAAACTGGCTTTCCTGTGTTGCATGGAAGTAGCTGTTTGGACCTTCAGTTTTAGCAGGAATTTATTTTAATACCCCATGTTTCTCTAAGCCAAGTTATCCCAATTAATGGCTATTGATTCCAGTGTTATCTATTCTATAAAAGACAAGGATGGCAAAATAATAATATTTTACAGTTGGTTGAAGAAAGATTTGCACGCAGGACAGCTGTTAAATGCATTGATGAGGATTTTATTTAGTAGGAGAAAAGTCCCAGACTTTGGGTCCTCACCTGAAACTCAAAGGACCAAAGAGGAGGAGCAGGANTATAAATGGCTCTTGGAGTGAGTTCTCTAATTCTCTAATTTCTCTAAGCAAAATGAAAAAGAGAATGTGGAAGAATCCACAGTCCTGCTTGGGATGTTACTTAAACTTCTGGTGATTGCTTTTTCTCCAGGAAAAGTGTTGCACAGTCAGAGTACAGAGCCTAAAATAAGACCAAAGGTTTAAGTGCTAATTCACCAAATTATTTAAGTCTAAACTCATGCTTAAATTTGTCCTTCTTCCAGAATGCATTGTTAAAATTTCTCATTTAATGTGAGAGAAGGACACATTTAATCTCATTAAATTGAAGGAAGATTTTATTGCTGGTGCTGTAAATAGTGCTGGGTTTGAGGGTAACACATGTGGGCTGGGAGAAAGCACCATGGAGGACTCTGGAGTCAAAGCTGCACATTTTCCTAAACTCCTTTTTTGGCAAATAGCAGATACCCTTTCCTCTGTAAAAACTGGCTTTCCTGTGTTGCATGGAAGTAGCTGTTTGGACCTTCAGTTTTAGCAGGAATTTATTTTAATACCCCATGTTTCTCTAAGCCAAGTTATCCCAATTAATGGCTATTGATTCCAGTGTTATCTATTCTATAAAAGACAAGGATGGCAAAATAATAATATTTTACAGTTGGTTGAAGAAAGATTTGCACACAGGACAGCTGTTAAATGCATCGATGAGGATTTTATTTAGTAGGAGAAAAGTCCCAGACTTTGGGTCCTCACCTGTAACTCAAAGGGCCAAAGAGGAGGAGCAGGAGAAACGGTGTCATGTTGGAATTTTCATTAAAAGTCACCTCAAGGAAATAAGTTTTGTGTTCCACTAATGCCCCCAGCCCAGAAAGCCCTTCCAAGCAGGATTAGCACTTCCAGCCTTCAGGATTTTGCCTTGATTATGGAACATTTTGTGTGTTTTTGGGAACCTTGGAGTCCGGAGCCCAGGAAATGTGAATTTTTGGGAACTGTGCTTTTGTCCTGCTGGAACTGACAGTTTTGAGGCCATTATTTTGAAGAGTTTCATATATGAGAGCTTGGTGGGCCTGGCATAATAGGGATATGAAGATGGATTATGGAGAGACCCAGAATACTCATTAGGGTAAAGAGAGGGAGGCCAGGCTGTGATGGGGATGACGGATTGTGCTCTCTCCTGCTGTCCTTTCAGAAGGCAGCCACTGCATTTTGTGTTTTAATTTCAAAGACAATTACTGTAATTTAATTCAGCACTTTTTAGGAAGGTAACAGAGATGAGAACATTTGTTATGGGCCCATCATCTCCCGTGTTTGAATTCGCTCCTGGTTGGTGAGAAGTGCTGGAAAATGGGCTGGGGGTGGATCACAGGCCTTGGGATCTTCCCTGTGCAGTGGCATCTGCTTCATCCAAAAACCCCTCAGCATTTTCTGTTTGAGAGGCTTCTTCCCAGAAATATAAGTAATGAAGTTGAAAGGTGAAAATCCATGGATCCTAAGCACTGAAAGCCAGGCTACTAATTTTAGCCAATTTTTTCCTAACTGGCACAACAGGAAAACTCCTTCCCCTTTCCCTGTAGCTCCTCGTTCATAAACATTTATTCACTCCAAGCAGCCACGGAAAAAACTTGGTCCAGCAGATCAGACTTTTAGTAGCACCTGGATATTGAACTCAGTGATTTCTCCAGGGTGGGAAGGTGCACATAAAATAAAAGGAGCTCTGAGGTCCATCCCAAAATTGCTGTCAGCTCCCATAATTATCACATCAGAATAATAATGACTGTGAAAAGCCTGTGTGGGTCACTGAGAGGGGCCACATCTCACCCTAATAACATATTTATAGGGCCTGGGCTGGGATTAATGAGATGCTGAGTGATAACAACACAGTTGCATAGGTGGGGATTCTGTATTTCTAACCTGCTAAGCTGTGGCTAAATGGTTTTTACTTTTAAAATTCAGATAGTTTGCAAAAGTTTCCTCTACTTGCATTTCAGATTTGTCAGACACACTTGAAAAATTAAAGGAAACAGTTTCTTTAAGAAGCAAAAGGCAGAGCAAAAGGCACTTTGCTCTTTCCATGTCCCCCCTTAATACCATGTGCTTAAAATTGGCACGTGGATGAGCTGAATATTCTTCAAGAACAAACCCATTCCTATGCTCCCAAACCAAATGCAACAGGAAAAAAAATACCATTATTTCAGGACTAAAGATAAAGAGGGGATTCAATTTTAAAATGCTTGTGGCAATGAAAAAAAATACAACTTCCACTGTGAGTCAATTCATTGAGGCCTTAACATTCATTTGTTGCAAATGGAGGGGGCAGCAGAACCCAAGGATGGAGCCAATTGGCATCTTCCAGGCTGGGAAAGGTCAAGTGGTGGCTCCTTGTGCCTGTGCTACTCCCAGGCTTTGTTAAAATGCTGGGATTAAACACAAGTTACATCTGAGGTCAAGTGACCGCAATAACAGGGGACACAGCAAGCCCTCAAATCATCCCCCGTGATGGAAATGACACGGAGCTGACATAATATCTGAGGTGAGATGAAGCTGAAATCCTCAGCACCTGCACACTTCACCTACTGATGGGTAACCTGACCCTCACCAATCTCATCATCACACTCATGTCAAGGGGGGAAGCTGCATTTCCCGGAGCAGAAGGTACAGTCGCTCGCTTGTATTTATTTAATTTATTTTTTTTTTTGGTTGGCTCTGACTCTTCTTCTGGAATGATGTTGTTAAAAGTTTCAATACTCTGCCTTTAAGCCTTCTGTGGGAAATCAGCTCCCAGCTCGGGGAAGAGAGAGATCTTCTTGTGCTGGTTGTTCTCTTCATTCCGGGGGGTTTGGTTTATGGAGCAGCAGATAAATGTGGTCCTGGGGGTCATTCCAGGAGGCACAGCTTGGGCTCAGACCTGGCACTTTCAAACCAAGGGCTTGGGGGTACTGTGGTTTGTTCAGGCATGGTCAGTGATTTTTGGCACAGGGTGAACCCTTTTTTAGTGGAAGCATCTTCTAAAGGCTGCTCTTTATACTGTTCCAAATAACATCACATTGGATAATTCCACGCTGCAAAAAACCCCTCTATTTTTAAAAATTATTATTTGTATCCCTAAATCTCACCCTTTTAAATGTTCCCCTTTAAATTTCTCTTTAAAACCGCGCATTGGAAGATCCTGAAATCAGAGACTTTTTTTTGTGTTCACACTTTTCTGACAGAGGGCAAACAAATCTCACCTTAACACCCCATTTACATAAGCAAACCTGGAGCAGAAGACTCCAGCAACATTTTCTGAGCCAACCAACCCGTTTGCATGGCCCACACCAATGCCAGCGAGCTGTGGGATGAATCAGCATGTATTGAAATCCAGGGAGGGGAGGGGGGACTCCATCAGTGCCACAGCCTTGTCAGAGCCCCGAGGAGATGAAAGGCGTGACCCCTTCATCCCCAACATTGCTCCACAAGAGACATTTCTGTCACTATTTCTGCCACTTGGCTCTCTGAGATGCCACGGAGCCTTAGGGCGACCTCTGCTACATTTCAGTGTTGTTTATTGATTTCTGACCCAGTGCTTAATAGTTTTCCCAGTCCCCCTGAATGGCTTTTGTAAGCAATAGGGTTTGTGCATCTCACCGATCAATACCTTTTATATTTACAATAAAATTGAAACTGCTTCTGCTGGGGGTGCAGCCCAGCATTTGTCATCCTTCAGCGAGGGAAAACTATGTCATTATCTGAATTAAAACATTTATTTCTGATTAAGAGAGTGTCCTATCTCATTAATTTTTCCCTTTCCAATAGAAAGGGAATAGAATCCTATTGATTTTTGCACTTTTACACATCTCCACTGCTGGGAAGATAATTGAGAAGTTAGCCAGAATAAATGAAGTTTCAAGTCTAGCAGGCCAGCCAATACCTTCCAAATTCAAGGTGTTTTTATGAAGCTGGATTTTAATTTGTTGGCAAGCTGAAGCAGTGGGACTTATTCGGCTGAGTAAATTGGATTAAGAGTAGAATCTCCTTGAAGCGTGTCTTGGTGAATGCTGAGGGGCTTGTTCCCCCTAGACAGCCACAGATCTTGCTAGAGATTTATGCTAAGACAGCTTCCAAATTGCCCTCCTTCAAAACTCCAACTCGCTCCAGGAAGTGTGGATTAGCAGAGCCAAGAGCTGATTAACTCCCTCCTCTTCCATTGTATCCACTGTCTTAAAAACAACCCAACCCTCAGCAGCAGCTGAACTAGACCTCCAGATTTTCTGCCCCAATTGATTACACTTTATTAGAATAATGGGATTAAATCAAGCTTCATTAAAAGGAATTCCCTTTGCATGAATCCCTGCTCCCGAGGACCTTCCCAGCATCAGTGTTTGCAGTGATATCCCAGGTACAGGGCACCATTCCCCACCAGCATTTTCCTCTCTGTGAATCAGCAATCCATATTCCATCTTTATTTCCTGTCTATAAAATCCATACCATCACTGTATATTCCACTAGAAACTGGGGGGTGTATTTATGCATTGATAACTATAAAAGTCTGCCTTGGAATTAGACAATGTAGTGTGTATTTTAACAGTTATACAGGAGGTGTCCCTCTTGGGATCATATTGGCTGTTTCAGAGCAGGGAAATACTTATTCCTAAATATATTCTCAGAAAACACTGGGATTCCTCCATTTTTTGGAAGCAAGAAGCAAACCTCTGTGTAAAACTAAGACAGAAGTAGGAAAAGAAAAACCTCAATGCACATGTCTGGCTCAGCAATCTCTACCTGTAGCAATGTGTTTTCTCACTTTTATTCTTTACAACTTGATTTGGAAGCATTAATTTGATTATTTTTTAGTAATCCAAAATATATGGGCTGCCAGTTTAAAACAAGTAAAGACTGGAGCTTCTGAGTTTGTGGTGTTTGGCTCTCCTGGATTTTTTTTTTTTTTTGGAAGGGGGGGGGAAGTTTTGAACCTTTTTA
>VYZS01067767.1:57876-67968 GCA_013400695.1 Neodrepanis coruscans | reverse complement strand
AAATATAAAATATACGGGAAGAAGCCCTCTGAGAAGGCATTGTAAATGCCTTAGTTATAACAAATCAACAGCACCAGATTAAAAATGCTGTGTAAGGAAAGAACTTAATTTCTTGCTGCATTTTAATGCATAGTCCCAAGCACCAAAGTATGCAAAAGGTTGAATACATTCATCACAAACATTTCTGTTTTCCCTTTTTACACCAATGAGAAATTACAAGATTACCAATGACCTTCCTCCCAATGAAGCACCATAATTATGGTCATTTGTTATACAACAGAGATGAATGGATAGAATTTACATAGAATAAAAATATTATTTAACAGCTGTTATTGATGTGTGAAGTGTAATCCTAATTTATTTAAATGCTATAAATATATTGGTAATGTATTCTTTTCAAATTAACCTCATGAACCTTATACTGGCAAAACTTCAATTAATATTGCACTAAAATCCATTTTCTCATGTTGTGGGGAATATTGAATTGGGAAAAAAATCTACAGCTACAATGCCACTGTGCTCCCTACAAGTTTTTGTTTGATTTTTTTACAGCTCTTGGCTCAGGCTTGTGCTATTGGAATTATTAAAAAAAGAAAAAGAAAATCCTTTAAATCAAAATCACGCCAAACAAACCAGTTTTCTTTTCCTCTTATTTAAGCAGACAATAATGATTTCTGAGTGAGCTGCCAAACATTATTCATCAGATGTGGGTTCAGGTAATACATCCTACTGTATTCCAAGACTTTCCTCCCATTTCACAGGCTTGAGAATGAAATAAAAAAGAGGGAAAGCAAACCAGGAATATTTAACTCAGTCCTGTCTGGTTGTTCCCTGCGATGTGGGTGTTGAGAGAACAACGGGCTGTGCTGAGTTGTTGCAGTATTTGATTAATTTGGAGGCACAGGAGGGTGTTTGTGTGTGTGTAACACTTGGAGCTTTATCTCTTTTGTATTCTGTCCATCTGGCCCGAGCTGTCATTATTCCATGTTCATCGACAGAAGAGTTATAGTTTGCAAAAACCTATCAGGTAGGCTGGACACCAGATAATTGAGGTGATGATCAGTGCTAGCAAAAGACAATTGATAGTGATGGTGTCAGAGGCTGCACCTAACAAGATCTGCACCCTCTGTCTCCTTTAGCCTTCCTTTGGAAAGGACAGAATATGGAATAACATGGACATGTCTGATGTGCATCAATAGATAGGATGGCAGTGCATAATACTTCTTGGAAGTGCAATATGATGGTTGTAGCTTCTGACATTGCAGCAGGTTATTAAATAGAAATGTGAACTATTAAGAGGTGATTTGGACTCTCGAGACGTTTTTATCAAAGTCAAAAAATAGTTGACACCGTTGAGTGGATCCACTCTGCGGAGGAGATGAAAATTCTGGATTGCAGAGAAGTCAAGTATTGGAATGGCTTCGTTCTTGAAGAGCAAGGCAGACCTTAAACCACAGATATTCCATGGAATCAGAGGTAATTAACAGATGTAAACATGCACAATTAAAGCAGAGTATGAATAAATAGTTAGCATTTCAATTTCAGGTGAATTAACCAACCTCACACCGTGACAGTCCCGAGTGCCAGAGTTGGTTGATCCAGGTGCAGACTGGGAATATGTTCTCTCCTCACACCCAGAACACACAGATACCTCCCTGGTCCTGATCCACAGGGAAAGCAGCTTCCAGAGCTTTTCCCTGTATCTGAAACATTCCCTGCAATTATAAAACTGAACAGCTGACACTTAACTACAGGAATGTATTTAAACCTCCTTCTGCCAAAAACATCCCATTCTCTTTACCATTTTGGATTAGTGTTTATTTTTCTGGACGTTTAAAAACATATTTTTCCTTCCTGACTTTTAAAAACCTTTAAATACATCTTTATTTCAACCCAAATGTTGTGTTCCTGCATTCAGCTCTGACAGTCCTCCTGCAGAACTTTCCAGCCTTTTCACAGATCAGATGAAACCTTGCACACATGACCCATCAGGACAACTCCAAGTGTCCCAATATTGCACAGCAGCATATTTTCCATTATACAAGAAGGGTCAGCCAGGTAGGATTTATCCCCTTATGCCCATCTGTAATGTATGCAAGAAAGTCATGGCTTTGCATGGCTATTAAACACCCTATAGTCTATATAAAAACATGCAAAGTTGAGGTTTAATAGCAATAAAATATTATGGGTACTGCCCTCACTCATGGCTGAGTGAGCATGTCCCTTGACTGGGTAATTGGCAAACTACACACTGTGGCACATCATGAATAATCATGGGGTTTTTTTTTTATTCTTGGGAACAATAGGTTGCTTAACTGTAGAACTCTGCTTCCCAAAATTCCTGTGCTTTTCCTGGGAGTCCTGCACTCCCCCTCCCAGCAGTGAGCTCACAAAGCCATTCCATGCCACCGAGGTTCTACTGTCTTTTATTTCTCCCTGGGGCTGGGAGCCTTTGGGAGGGACTGAGACACATTAATGGAAAAGATCTGCTCCCTAATTCATGGCATTTCCGAGAGACCTTTGAATATATTGGGCTCTGGTTGAATTAATGTCATTTCAATCAGGACAGGAAGTTTGCTGTAGTTTGTCAACTATCACTCATTTAGGAAGCCCAGTAATTTAAGGTGCAGCAGAGAACAGTGGAGATGGGAGACAGACCTGGGTGAATGATGGGGGAATTTTTTTTTTAAAAAAATGTGCCTGGAGTCACATGGGAAAACATCATTCAGTTGGAAAAGCTTTCATGAAGTGGGGCTGGTGTCTGCCATAAAACCAGCCTTAGTCAGCACAACCAGCAGCACCTGGACCCCCCCCTCCTTCTCCCCCAACTTCTGAGAGGTGAGATCTGTCCCTTTAACGTGGGGAATTGATTGATTGATGTCTGTGTGAGAGATACAACGATCGTCAACGGAATTACCCTGAGTTATGGTGACACTGCTTCTGCTCCACAAGCCACTCCCCATATGTCCCATAACTCAAAAGCAGGGTGACAATAATACTATCCACGAAATTTATATTCATGATTATAAATTAATTCTTTTTGGCCAGACCAGCAGCGGCAGCAGCCTGGCTTTGCAATTTCCAAACAGCATTTATGGCATTGGCTTGGGAATACTATCTATCAAGCTTGGTGACAAATGTGGTAGATGATGGTCTTTCCCGCCGCTGGCTCAAACATCCAGTTGTGTTACAGGGGGAAAGAAAATGCTATAAAATAACAGGCATCCTTGAGCAGCAATTTCTGACCAGTGTGCCCAGCCTGACACCAGCCTGCACAAGTCCTCTGTAAAATGAATGGTCCTTAGGGAAGAGACATGGAAACCAGGCTGTATTCCCACGGGGAGAGGAGAGGAGAGAGCCAGAAAGAGCTGCTGGAAATTGGAGAGGCTGCAACCCAGTGGAGAAGCACCTGCAGCTCCAGGGAAACAGCCCCTGAGCTGGGCCTGGAATCTGTGGATCTGCTGGTTGTGAGTGATTAGCTGATGATGGGTGATAGAAATTAGGAGTAATGATTCTGTTCGTGTGCAGACACATTTACACTGGACAACATGTGGACAGAAAAATAGTGCAGGATGGCAAGTAACTTATTGGCTTTGAAGCATTCAGTTGGCAATAATAATTGCTGTTTTGCTTTAGGAAAGAATCCTTTGCAAAAGTGCCAAGCTGTTGGTGTTGCTTCCCTTCATTCATGTGTTATTTAGGCTGAAGGAAAACATCCAAACTTACTAAACTTGTCAATCTCTCTCAGAGAATTTTAGGTTGGGTGTTTTGTTGTTTTTTTTTTTTTGAGGTGAGGAGCAATAACCATGTGAAGTGTCACAGACAGCTGTGGTGCTGAGCAGTTTGCAGCTTCCCTCCCAGAGCAGCAGGGTTGTGCCCAAGCATTGCCTGCTGCTTTCCACCTCTGTGAATGAGGTCCAGGACCCAAATCCTTGCTGGAGCTACTGTTGTCTGTGAAATCAGCTCTGAGATCTTTGCCTCTCCTCACCTTGGGCTCTCCATGGCCTCCTGCCACTTGCTGTCATGGGAAGGAGGGGCTGTTTGCAAGGCTGTGACTCCCCCAAGAGTTCCCTGGCCCCTCTCAAGAGGTGCAGCGCCCCTTACCTGCCCTTGCCTGGTTGTTTTGGCATCAAGAGTCGCTGTTGTCCCTTCCTAAAAAGCTTCACTGAGGGCAGTGTTGTGGCAAAGGGGCTTCCCACTGTGACCCCATTAATGTGTGATCTCAGGGGAGCAGGACAGTGAGAAGCTCCTCAACCAGGCACTGAGTTCTCTTTGGTGTGACAAATTCCTGCTGTTTTCCTGGTTATAAACACAAGGCTGAGCTCTGCCTTTGCTCTCCTGCCTGATTTCCCTCCTCTGCCTTCTCACTCCAGCCTTGGCTTCCAGCTCTCCATACAGCCCTTTTTGACCCATTTCTTCCCTGATTTATTTCCTGCAGAATCTCCTTAACTGTCCCTTCCAAAACACAGGAAGAACCTGCAGTCCAGCCCTGTGCATAAAGATACTTTGGGAAAGTTGGGATCCAATAAAAACTCCAGTTCATCTCTTCTCTGCTGCCCATCTTACCTGTGCCTTCCCTACTCTCTATTTATCACTTTCATACCCCACTGCCATTCTGTCCAGCCCAACTTTCTCCTCTCCCATCATCTAAATGCTTTTTCCACCACCCTTCTATGTAAATTCTGGCTCAGACTTTGTTAGAGTAACAGAAATGCAGGTTTATTACACTGTAAGTCTCCAACACAGTGAAATCCATTAATGGAAAAGGTTTTTCCATCCGTTCCAAGTGAACGGAGATGCAGCTGTATGGAATATAGCTATGGTGCCTGAAAATCTATATAGACAGCCTGGAGAGAAAGGGAGGGTGTTCATTTACATAGTTTGTGGTCTTAGTTAGAAATTCAAGATGGGCAGATGACAGGATTTGGTGCCTTTGGTTCCAAGTGGAGAGCAATCCTGAAAGGCCAGGTGGGAG
This sequence comes from Neodrepanis coruscans, assembly GCA_013400695.1. Lineage (NCBI taxonomy): Eukaryota > Metazoa > Chordata > Aves > Passeriformes > Philepittidae > Neodrepanis > Neodrepanis coruscans. Next base: position 62,993 of record VYZS01067767.1, on the reverse strand, counting down.
CAAAGGGTGTTGCTGGGAAAGGGGATGAAACACATCAATCCAGAGTGGCACTGAGGGACAAAAGATGCCCCTGAACAGGAGCACAAGCAAACCTAAACCTTTGGGAAGGAATTCAACGAACCCACTCCCCATCAGGTTGTTGCGAGGGCAGCCCAGGAATCCTCACCAAAGGCCTGTGGCCACACAGGAGACCAATCCTTCCTCTGGTTATCAAGAGATGCCTTCCAAAAAAAATGTGTTCCTTGGCTGTGGATCTGCATTTGGCCTGTCTGATGAATCAGACATAAACCATCCCAGGCTTTGAGGAGCTCATTATTCCGAGCACTCCTCTCACTGTTCTCCATGCTCTGCTGTCACAGCCTGGAAGAGTTTCTGCTGACTCGTCCCTTCCAGCCTTTGAGACAAAATCCTGACCTTGCAGAGCGGATTTAATTGTGCCAGGGCTCAGTGGAGACCTCAGCAGCAGGAGTTCCACAGAGCAATCCTTCACTTCCACACCTGCAGCACTGGTAGGAGTTATTGAGGGCTGCTGAAGGGAAAAGGGGAGCTGGATCCTTCATCTAAATGAAATATCCTCATGTTGGTAGTTCCAAAATCAAGCACAAATATTAATCTAATGGCAGGGAGGAAGTGTAGCATCTTAGTTGGTGCAAAAGGGGAATTGCAAACATAGTAAGTCATCAAGATCATGGTTCTACCAAGAGGCTGTTTGGGTATTACACTATAAATGGAGGAATGTTTCCAAAATACTGATTTGTGAATGGTCATTAAGTGGGATTGGTCATGAAATGTGGCCTTTTCTATCAAAAGGGGCAACTTTATTCTGTGTATTATACATGGAGTTTCCCTCCATACATCTCTGATCAAGCACTGAGGAGTTAAAATTAGCAAATACTGATAATGAAAATTAATAGCTCGTTATTTGTGAGCTCTGGTTTTAGTGTCTCTGATTCCTTTCATATTAACTACTCCCTATAAACCAAAAGGGGGGAAACTAAAACTGCTGCCCCACACTTGTAGCTGTGGAAGTTTCACAATCTCCAAGAATCTTGAGTGGAAAATAAAAATAACACAATCTGGGCATTTCATTGCCTGAAAGCATCAGTAGATTTGAGAGTTTTCTTCATTTATATTTTCCTTCTTTTCTGATTTTAGACTTTTGGTCACCCTTGCAGTGTGGAAGGAAAATAGATGATCCTGTGGATCACTGCTGCCTGTTTAGAAACAGGATAAGGGACATCCCCCAAACAATTAGTATGACAAAATATTTATATATATATGTATATGTAAGTAGAATGGGACCCAAATAATTTTAGCTGTGGAGCTACAGAGGTGGATGGAATTCCAGGCAAAATGAATTTACCTACTGAGCTTTAAAACAGGGAGTAAAAATACTGGTGAAATTGGAACAATATTAATGAAACTGTGGAAAAGAGAAGCACCCTCAAACATAGTTTTTTTTTCCTGGGCTGTCTAGAGTTTTAATGGAATTTATTTTTCAAATTTAGTTGAAAAAAATTAATCCCTCTGCTGAAATTCCAACTTGCCAACTCTCAACCCCAGGTGGATTTTTATAGCCAAGATCTAAACCCCTGAAAAATAGCAGTGTACAGTATAATGGAAATGCTGACACAACCTACATTACAGCTGCACGAATTGTGCCACTATAGTTTATGGAGAGCCCATTTTGGGTTTGTCAGGTTTTTAAACACAGCCTGTTGTAAATTTGAAAGAAGACTGTCTTGTCTTTAGGCTTTAAGGCTGTACATATTAGCAGAGATGGGGCTGAACCAGAATCTCCCCTTTCAGATGCCTTCCTGAACTTTGGGAGAGCTGGAAATCTCACCTGAGTGTCACAGGTTTGGTTTTATTTTGTGGAGGAATTAGTTCTGGTAGGGGATAGAGCCCCCAGGAGCAAACACAAAGCAGGGGGTTGATCCCCTGGATAGAAAAAGACTGTGAGGAGAAGCACAAGTGCAGTTCATGCTGCACAATTTCATCCTGGTCAGTGGCAGGGTCAGGATTGGGCTCCCAGTCCATGGAAATGGCACTTTGAGCCCCAAAATTACAATTTTGCTGCTACCTGAAGTCTGACACCTGTGGCAGGTAAATGTGTATCTGTCCAAGCTGCACTGGAACAAAGCTGTTCACAGGCTGAAGCCACAGCTGTGGCTCAGAAAGTTAAGGATTCTGCCTTTAAAACTGCCTGTGGAGGAAGTTGAATTAAGGCTGAAAACCTGTTCTCAGTAGCTTTCAGGAAAGTTTATCCTGAACTCGTAAAAAAAAAAGGAATTGTGGAAATGCAGATAAAAACCAAATGTCACCACTTGGGCCCAATGTCATTTGATTGATAAAACCAGCAGGATGGCAGCTTTCTGAAGTGTATGAAAGCTGACTCACCTACACATGAATTAACCCAGGAAAAAAAGGCAAAGAGGGAAAAAAATCTATTTAAATCTGCGTTAATCTTTTATTGGCTTTTCCACTTCTCATAAACAGTTTGTAACCACACATAGATCATCCCACCAAACATCATGTGGAACTTGTCACTCAATAATCCAATTGATAACAAGGTGATATATTCAGTAGCAACACTCCATAAATGGGCCATTTTATAACCCAGGCAAAGGTTAATCATCCTTGGCTTCCTAAGTGTGATCTGAACTGTACTGCTCACACTCACCAGTGGATTTCCAGCAGTGCTGGGGCTTATGGTTAATTAGGAGACTGAGCCATGATAATAAAATAGTAATAACAGTGCTGTTTTGGGGGGCAGGACCCTGATTGTGAGAACCAAGGGCTCAGCTCTCTGTGATTATCAGAGGTGTCATGCTAAGAACCCAGGAATTGGGGGCATTGGAACCACTTGTCATTTTTGTTGCAGTTGGCTTTGTTCAGCCTTCAGAAGTCAATCAGCAGAGAGGCAAACCAAGGTGTGACCTGGTGGCACCGCGGTGACACCGTCAGCAGGATCAGCTCCCTGCCCTGCCAGCCACTCCAAAGGCTCCCAGCACATCTTCAGCATCCTGGAAATAAAGTGGTGACGCAGCTCAATTGAATCCCTGGGATCCCTCCTGAGGGCTCCTCTTCTCCAGGCTATTCCCACACAGACAAAAAGATTTTGTCTGGCTGAACCTGTTTATTGACCGCAGCTGTCACCCCTGCTCTGACCAGTGACCTTATCTGAATATTCAAATCTATTGCAGAGCACAAGTTCAAATGATTTTCTTACCCCCTGAAAGCCCTGTTTTCATAGTGAGCTGATTGCACATGACAATATTATAAGGGGTGTAATTGAGATTCTACAAACAATTTGCACCTCAGATTTACAAAAATAATACACAGGGAAGTGTGAACGCTGCTGACATTCCCTTCCTCCCCTTCCCCCTCCAGAGCCTTGAGCTGATCCTGTTTGTGGAAAGAGGAATGTCCCCTCCAGGTACTGAAACAGGGAAGGATTGTAGAGGGATGTGCTGAACCTGCTGATGCAACTGGGGAACCACTGGTTCCGATTTATCCTCTTGGAATGGGTGGGAATCAAGGCCACAGCCCAACACTGAAACTCATCTTTCCTCCTTCCCTGAGCACCAGGGAATCTCCAAGGGCAAAGGCAGGGGATTTCTGTGCAGTGTCTGTAACAGGAGCTGAGGAGGTTCAAACACAACACCAAGATGTGGCCACAAACCCTTCCAGTTACTCTCCAGTTCCATGGTATTTATTTGATTCAAAAATACTCTGTCCTTCATTTCCATAAGTTTTTTCCTTTTTTTTTTTATTGCTACTTTCTTCCTAGAAGAAAAAAATTAAAAAAAAGAAAAAAAAGATTGAGATCAGGTTGTTGCAAGAAGTCTGCCATATAAAAATGTTAACTCTTGCCCTGTCTTAATTCTCCTTTTCATTCCTCCTTCTGTTTCTGTGTAGCATTTCCCATTTCTACGTTGACTCCACTTCCTTGTGTATTATTTCTTCTCTCTTATCTGGCATTTTTTTTACAAAAAGCAGAAGGCAAACTTTACAGCATCAAACTGAAACCTTAATCTGTGCTTTGAATGACTTTGAATTGTCAGAATTAACTGACCCTGGTAAGAATTTCAGTAGAAGGGCCATATCTCAAGAGGTTCTTATCCAGCTGTCTGCCTGTCCATCCCTCATCCCATTGGCTTCATCATCTTGTTTAAAGATATTGTGTATTTGCTGCTTTGAAGAATGAGGAGTCAATGGGCTTGGAAGATCAGGGATAACCAGCTGGACTGGGGTGTACACAATATAATGAAATTTAAAGCCCCAGAAAACTCATCTTCTGAGGGTGTTGGTTGGAAACATCAAACTGACAGAGCTTTTCTAACCTGTGTTCTTGTAACTTCCCTGTCTTTCAGCTTCTGCCTCTCTCAGAGTCTCCCTGAGGATCATTCCCACAGCTATTTATTCTTACCTTCACTATTATGAGCAGGCCAGTGTGGAATATAAGGCATAAGTGCAGCCAAGTTCATAAAGCCTTTGGAGCTCATTACATGGATGGTGGTCCAGAAGTGCAGGGAATTGTTGTAAATTTGAATTTTCTGCCGTATGTTTTCTAAATGCCAATATAAATAGCGCAGGAAATAATAAAATGAATAAAACACACGACTTCATTCCAGTTCCATTCGGGAAGACAGGGTGTGAAATGAAGAGCTCTGCTCTCCAGGTGGTGATCTCCATGCACAGCACAGTGTTTGTCCTCAATTTCATTGCTGGAGAAAAGAGTCCTGGAAACTCTTGATTTACTTGGCGTTTAATGGGTGTTTTATACAACTCCTGTGATAGAACCAGTTACTGAGGGAGTCGGGGGGGGAGGACCTAAAGAGCAGTAAAAGCTTCATCTGTCGCTCTCTCTGCCCAGTGATTGGTTTGCTGGGGACACAAACCCCAAAATTCCCAGCTCACGTGGACTTGCACCGGCAGGATCCCGATGGAGACACCCCTGGGGGCTGTAAATCACCCTCTGCACAGCTGGGAACAGCAGTGCACAAGCCATGGGCAGGTATATTAATGTCTCCAGCTCTCCATAAATGAAAAATCATGTACAGCAACATTCTCTTTATTGTTATTCCAACAGAGGGATTTTTTCTTCTTCTTTT
>VYZS01067767.1:38770-57829 GCA_013400695.1 Neodrepanis coruscans | reverse complement strand
TTATTAGAGCCTCTGTTTTGGTTTTTTTTTTTTTACCTTCACAGAGAGAGCATTTTTTTTCTGTAAGTTAAACTTTGTCTCCTTTACGTGGGTTGAATGGCTCTGTTTTGTAAAATTATAGCATTAAACCACTTGGACTCTTAATGGACACTGAGAAGAAAGTCACAGGACCAGTGATTTCTCCAAAGTCTACAATCCTGGGAAACTGCAGCCACATTGGAACCCAATATGAAGAATGTTGGCAACGTTTTAAATTAAGTGTTTTTAATATGCTTAACCATGCATTTAATTTAAGCTTAATGAGACAGTTATTGTATGCTGACTAAATACCATGAGCTTATTAAAAACATATTTACAGAGATTAACAGTGATGTAATAGATACATATTTATGCCATCATTGGTAAACTGCTAATACCACGTTTTTAATTAATTGGCATGTGCTCAATATACAGTAGAGCCCTGGAGATATTTATTATATTTGGTTTATGTTGATGAAGCACCAACTGGTTTAATGAGGGTTAATTGATCTAAATAACTATTAAAATATACATTTCCTATCCTGTTGTTATCAGGGCTTAAATCAATTTATATTCAAGCTACTGGAGTTCAGGATGTGCTTAACAGGATAATTCATGTGCTGGAGGGGAGTGAGGGCTTAAATGATGTGTTGAGGGGGGAGCAACTAAATTTTCCTGAAAATACCAGAATAAGAAGTGAAATTGATAAAAAGAATAAGCTCAGAAATACCAAGCAATAGGTGGGGCATAAGAAGCAAAAGCCTGAATGGCTTTTGGTGCTGTCTCAAATCTGGTGCAGAGATCCAGAGTTATTGTTGGTTACTGGACCTGAGCATGTCTTAATGCTGAGATTAATTCAGGAGCTTCAGGACAATTTGCCCTGGCCACAACTGGACCCCAAATATCCTGAATAACCAGCTGGTGAGGTCAATTTAACACGTGGGATCTGCTTTGATAAATCTAAAGGATGTTCAGTGTGCTCACCACAGACACCTCATTTTACACACTGCTGGAAAGTGTGTGTGTGCCTAATGGAAAATCTACGAGCATTTTTGGAGTGGTTAAAACACACTTTGCACTGGTTTTAATTTAATTTCAGTTTTTTTATGAAGAATCTCGGAGAAAGGGCACAGTGAAAAAGCAATGAAGACCAAATTGCTGTACATGAAGTTTCATTTCTGGAGAGCCAGAGAGATTAATTCACTTGGCTCTGACTTGTTCATTACTACCCCAAGCTAACCAAAAAAAAATATGAAATATCACAGAGAGCAGCTCCTTTCTTCTGTAGGTTGTAGCAGTGTCCTGATCACAGGCTATAGAAGAGGAAAATACTCTTTAATACCCTGACAATGCTGTGGCTGCACTGAGCAGATTATTCCAATGCTGCAGTTGTGTTCACTGATTCTGATACCATTGTTTTCTCTGGCTCTGATTTTATTTTATTATATTGTATCTGGGCAAGGGGCTCATTTTTCAAAGTCTTTCCAAGACTTCTCTGAGGAAGTGGCACCTCATTGATCAGGAGGCTTTTGCCCAGGATTGCTGAATCACTGGTTGTCCGTGTGGCTCCTGATCCAGGGAAGGGTGTGCAGGGGTTTGTGTGGGAGGAATCAAAGAAAACAGGAGAGGAACCCTCTGTTAAGGTGCTTCAGGGGGGTCAGATTTGTTCATTTGCTTTTTCAGGAGCCCTCAGAACCCCAGAACCATTCTGGTAACCACCCTTCAACACCTGATTATTTTATTCTAAGTATTAAATATTGACCAGTCAGTAAAAGCAAGATCCCAAGTGTGTCTTCAGGACTTGAATGCAAAGAACTGTTGGGGATCATTACTTGCAACTTGTGCCAGTGGCAAAATTTAGGACCAAAACAAGCCTCTGATTTTGAAAATATTAACATTTCAGGATTTGGGCTGGAGTTTTGGTTCAAGTCCATCTCTAAGAAGGGTGAAAATAATGGTGATGGGCAAGAGGTTGAATTATTCTCTGTTGCATTGTCCATGAGGCTGAGAGTGGCCTATGGAAAATCAAAGGTGATATCCTGGCACAGGGACATCAATAAAAATATTCTACTAGGCCCTTATTTCACCCTTAACTTGTCTGTAACAGTTCACAGCAGAACTTCCTAACATCCATTTATATTGCTTAAATTTTTTAATGATTCTGATTCCTTTGTTGAACCTTTTTGTAGAGGGAAAAATGTTAACTCTTAATAAGTGACATGGCATTTTATTCTGAATCAAAAGCCTTTTCTTTGAAAATGACTTAATTAACATTTCCAGGTTCATAACATTTTCATTTATTCCTCTTTTTTGTTTTTAAATGGTTTTTTAAGTTTTCCAGTGATAGTGATAGAGGTTTCCTAATGTATTAAAAAAACACAGAGTGTGCCCAGTGGGATCTGCAATCTGATTAGCTTTCAGTTTGAAGCTGAAGGAGGAGATTAAGCAGAGAAGGACTGCTGTGCTATTAAAAAGAAAACCTGATTTCTTTCAGCCATTAGCCAATAAAATGAGTACAGCTGTCAGCAGAATGGCCAAATATATTACACAGGGAAGATTATCAGGTAAATATTTGAAAATTATGCACCTTTCTGAGTGTGGGAGAAGCTCAACTCCACTCTTAGGGGTGACTTTTAAAGCTGGAGTTGTGTCACTGGGACCCACAGGTTCTGGGATTCTCTTTGGAGAGACTCTTTGCAGGGTGTTTGATCCAGCTCTCAACACACCAGGGCCTTGGCTAAAGCTCTAAATTGTGGCCACAGTAAATAACAAAAATAAAATTCTAATCCCACTGAAGTCACACAAAGCGACTCCAAATTTATATCTGGAATTTAGTGCGGTGTGGGCTCACTCTGGTGATTTACCTCTGAACACTTCCCAAAACCTTTCCAGGCAGTGCAGGTGCTGCTCCCTCCACTGTGTCCCTTTTGGCTGCCCTGAGGGGCCTCTCAACATTGGAAGTGGCAAAAGCTGCAACATCCCACGTGAAAAATGATGATGGTCCAGCTCCAACTTTCCAGTCTGAGATTTTTCCGGGGTTTTGGATACATCCCACAAAACACAGGATCCAAAAAGCAACTTCTCTAATGTTTTCCCATGAGGGTTTTGTATCTGAATTAAATACAAGCTTTTCATGTCTTACCAGCACATCAGTCTCCCAGATTTTTGCAGAACTAGACCCTTCTCCTCACACCTTCAGAGGTTGTTGTATTCCATGCTGAAATCCATTCCCACCTATGACATACCAAATATTTAACACAACCCCTTTTATGGGGGTATGTCCAAGCAAAATGCCATGGAAAAAAGCAACTCTCCTCCTGAAAAAAACCCTGCTTATCTCAGACAATGTCATATCAAAAATTAAATCAGAGTAACAAAGGGGGGTATCTGAGTGCAAATTAAGTGGTTGCTGTAGGAAAGTCCTGGGAGATGAAGGGTTTGTGGGACAGAGATGGCTCAGAGTGTCCAAATGCACTTTTAAGCCCCCAAATAATACATTTAAAACACCAAAAGTGTCATGCAGGTGCTCAGACTGGGGAAGACAATAAGCATATGCAAGTACAAAGGAGACATATCAGTATTTTTCTCATACACCCTGAGCATTTCATTCACACACATCTCCTGAGATGCAAATAACCACGTAAGCTGTTGAATATATATTTCCTACACCTCTGTAGCATTAATTTGACATTCTATACATACATTTAGGCCTTTCTTTTCTGTCCATATCCGTGGAGCTGAGGATGTGCTTCAGATCCAGACCTGGAGCCTTGTGGGACTGTGCAGAGGTGAAAAGCAAAGTGACAGGAGGCAGATGTTTTAAGTTCATCATTATTAGCAGAGCTCCTAAAGCCTAAAGATAAGTGTGTGCTTAAAACCCATCGAGTTCCATAAGATGAAGGCTCAGAGCTGAAGTTAAACATATGTTTTGGGGAACAGGGATGGACGGCTGCTGATGCCACAGCACAAAAATTAAGCATATGGGTAGTGTGAGCAGGCTCGTAGCCTTGGCTTAGAAAGGTTTCTTGCAGGATGTGGATTTATTTCTGTTCCTGTAAAGCATTTTTCTTTCGTACAAAAACATTTGCAAGCTGGAAATAGGAAGAAAATAACATTAGTGTTACAACATTTTATAATCAAGCAATTATGAGTAAGGGAAGGGTGGCTCTGCCCATTCTGCATCAATTCTCCTTTTCCCCTGCTTCCTCACCAAGGAGTTCAAGGGTTAAGCCATCCCAACATGCCTCACTCTCAATTTATAAACCCGAAAATCTTCCATAAATCAAAAGTTACAAACAGACTTTGTAATGTCATAACTCTTGTGACGGCTCTCCCTTTGATTGATTCCTATACATACATTCTGTCTGATTACCATAATGTGTTCTGGTGGGACAATTCGAGCAGGGCAGAAGGAAAAGAAGTAAATAACAAATGGTCCTGACTCCTCCTCATCGAGAGTGATTTCAGGCCAATGTTCCATCATATCAACTGGGAAAGAGAGTCTTAGGGTTTAGGCAATCAATTACAGATATGTGTAGAGGCAGACACAATCATTTCCCTGATTGTCACCAGTCCAGAGCAGTGACACAGGGAAGTGATCCATCAGTCTATTCCCACTGACAATCAGAGAAAGATGGCAGACACTTGTAGACTAACAGGCACCTGGATTGGCTGGCTGGGGAGATTGAAAAATAGCTGGATTTCAAACATAGCTAAACCTTTAAATACCTCTGTTGGAAGATTTCAGACATTCCTAGAAAACATTTAGAGCCATTACAGGAGTCGCTCCCATTACGGTGGGTGGGGAGGAGGAGAGTAAACCTGCTTTCAAGTGCATTAGAGTAGATGGAGTGAAGCAATCATGTTTAAGCCAGGAATATCAAGGTCCTTTCTGATTTGCAGGCTTTTCTTTTCTTCTGCTTTGAAGCTGTGTTTTTAACAGGCAGCCTCTTTTTTTAAGCAAAGAACGGAAAGTTGGGTCGTCTGTGATCAGAAATTTAGCATTAGAGGGCATTTATTTTATTTCTTAATGCTGATTTTTTTTTTTTTTCCTCAGTATACAGGGGTTTATTTCTATTAAAAATCATCATGGAGTATGTGCAGCAGGGTGCAAAGCTCAGAATATGGTCAGTCCCTCAGCCTGAGGAATTCCCTCTTATAATAACCTTTATTTACCTCATCAGAGCCCTACAGAAAAACAACCCCCACACTCACTGAACCTTTAGCCCATTTCAGACTTAATATATTTATTGTTTCTTTCTCATAGCAAATTTCTTTTAAAATCATTTTCAAATCGACAGAGAGTCAGACAAACCACACATGGGCTGGTTTGACACATAAAGCACAGAGCAGCTCCCCAGGAGCTGTGCAGGGCTGGCTGCAAGCTCAGGACCATTGGAGAAGCAGCAGCTCTCAACATCCCAAGTGTCAGATGAGTGATGTTTTGGGTTGGGAACTTCCCAGGCACATCTCTCCCTGCTCCTTCCCTCCTCACTTGATAACTGGGAATGCCAAACTCCTGCAGGACTCAGGGTGGGGTTTTACGGATGGACTTGGAAGGAAGGGATGCTGCTTTTGGGTTGGGGAAGGCTGAATCCCCCCTGAAGGCACAAGGTAAATGAATCCAGGGAAAATCAGCAGATTCCAGGGAGAGGGGACAGAGCAGGGGCTCTGCCAGAGCTTGGGGTGTGCTGGGTGAGGAAGGAGCCTGCCCCGAGGCAGAGGGAGCTGGGATTTTGATACCATACCCCATTTTGGGAAGCCCAGGGAAGGAGGGAGGCTCACGGGTGTGTTTGGTCCTCCCACCTCTAAACTCCCACGGGAGGAGGAGATGCTCCCCCGGGGTTTCATTAAAGCAGCCTCTTTCATCTGCCTGATGGGTCGTGGTGGCATCCAGCACTTCCCTTGGGGCTGCCTAAAAATCCTCCTGCTGCTCCCAGGGCTTTACACCCCATTCCACAGCAGGAAAGGGAGCTGGTCTTGCTCGGTGTTGGGGCATCCTCACCCCTCTCCTCAGAGACAGGACGTGCTGAGCTCTGTATTTATGGTATTTATTGATCAATAAATCAAGGAGAGCCATGTATATTGAACCTTGATCTGTATTCCCAGTCCTCAAACACTCCAATCACAGGGAAGCATCACATTTTGGTGGTTTTTCAGGTGGAGAAGGCATGAAAACAAAACCCAGGAGCTCACACTTAAATGTACCCAGGCCCCTCTCTAGGACATTGCTGACAAAGTTCTTGGATAACATTAGTCTGACAGCAAAATGTATAAAATAGAATTTATTATTAATTCATAAAGAGCTTTGATATCTTATCTATTGCTCTTCTCTTGTAATGATTTTTAATGTCATCATGGTTTTTAATTTTGCATGAAACCCATCGTCGTCTGTTTTCATTTGTTTGGTAAACCTTGTCTGTGTTATTAAGAAAATCCCAAGGCTTCTCTGGGTATTTGTGCAACAGTAAGAATGAAGAAATGTTAATAGTGATTTGTTTCTGGCTCAATGCAACATTAATTTCAGCACTGCATTATGAGGACTTTGTTTTTATAATTCCTCAGCCTGGGGGGAATATCCTTCCCATTCCCAAAAATCCAGCACTCCAAATGAAGAGAGAAAAATCCTCAGTGTCCTAAAATCTTGCACAAACCTTAACTTACCTTTTATTTACTATGTGTGCTACTGCAAGCCAGTATGAACCATAACTCCATTTAGATAATAATAATCAAATTATCCAAACCTGGGAGCACATGTTTTATAGATTTTGGTCTAAATTTAATACAAAAATGCAGTAGTCCTTGTTTGGAAGAGTTTATTAAGGGTTAGCAAAGAAAAAGCTTTTTCAATAGTCTATAACTCTCTAATGGCCTTTTTCAAATAAAATGGGAAAGAATTTGCAAAGAAACCTATATCAGTGAGCTGCAATTGTAACATTACAGTACAGGTCTATAAATCTTGACATGTTCAGAAGATTGCCTAAACCAGCAATACAATCTGTCCAAACCTCATTGTCTCCACGACCAGCCAGACTCATTTTAAGAAATGTATGTGGTCTTCAACCTAATTTTATCACCTTCATTTGTAAACTAGTCAATCAATCAAAGCATCCTGTGAGTCTAAATAGAAAAAGGAGTGCATTTTCATGCATTTCCAGACAGCACAGTCAAAAATTAATCTCCACTTGATCAGACATTCCTTGCCCTCATCTCAATAGACCATCATTAGGGTCAGCAATGTATATTAAAAATAGAGTTGCAGGGAACTGTTTGCCAGGGATTCTTTGCAAGGTACCTGCTGCCACATCCCTGAGCTCCCTGGGAGACAGGGCTGGGCTCATCCAGGAAGGAGCAGTCTGGAAATGATTTTAACAATGGGGAAAGGAGAATTATCAGGAATTCCCATGCTCCACCAGCTGTTCTTTGCACCCTGAGCACAGGGGGATAACACTGATGGAATGTACAGATCCCAGAGGAGACCTCACCTCATGATCCCTTTCCTATTTACATTATGGAATATCTGTAGACATTATTCTTGACTTATGAATGTATTTGTGTGAGAGGAGACTGAGTGCTGGGTGGATGGGCAGCAGGTCTGATCTGTGCCCCAAAGCCCCAATTCCTGATTTTCCACCATGAAATTCGTGATCTCTGTCACTGGGCACGTTTGGTGCTGTGCTGTCCTGTGGGTATAACAAGGCTGGGACTGACCCTTCCTCTCCTGGCAGCTCAGCCTTCCTCTCCCTTCCTCACCTCAGACAACGCCAAAAGACCAGTAAATGCTGAGATGGGTCTTGGAGGGGTTTCCAGTTGGGGCTGGAGCTCCACACAAACAGCAAAGCCACCAACTGCCCCTGGGGAGCTGTGTCTGAGCATTCCCAGGACCCAAAACTGCTGGAGCTGGGACAGGCCTTGGCAGAGGATGCAGCACATCCTTGACTTGTTTGGGAGCACAACTCCAGAATGACAGCTGTGGTACCTGAAGTCCTCTTTCCACCTTCCAGTCCTGGTTTTCTCTGTCTGCCTTCCCTTGCAGCTGCCACTTCACTGGACAAAAGAGGATTCAAGGATATTTAGCAAAGGCAGAAGGGGCAGAAGGAGCTGGAAGCCAGCACATAAAAAAGAACATGGCAGGAAGGTGTGGTTGCCATTCCTGTGTTCTTGTAAGTGAAGCTGAAAGGATCTTAAGCCCAAGTTTCTGAGTGGGACTGACTCCAGCAGCAGCAATCAGCTCCTCAGAGGAGGAAGAGCTGTTTTCTTGCTCTAGGAAAAATGGCTCAATCCCATGGTAGTTGGTTTTTTTTTTCTCTAATTATTGACTTGCAGCACAAAACCCATTTCCAAACAAGTCCCAGGTTTGAATGGCAGTGGCAGAGAAAGTCTTGATACTCCAGAAATGGCAGCACTAAGGAGAAGGAAGAATTCTTCATCTGAGTGAAGATTCCCCAATTTTTTCCTGGCTGATGAACTTCTGGGATGTTCATACATCTGACCACAGTGTGTCAGGAAACCTTATTAACAGGCTGGGATACATTTTCCCCAGAAGTTTTTACTGCTCTAATTAAAGCCAGAGCATGGAGGGTTTTTTTTTTTAATTCAGGTTTACAGCTCCCCTTGTGAATTCTCTGGCAAAACCTAAGCCAGAGGGATGGTTTCATGATGAGGTGGGGTTGGTCTGTGAGGAGGAGACTGATGTGGAGACCCTGAGTTGAAGATCTCCCAAAATTCTTGGGAATTCAGAAAAAAAATCCACCCAATGCTTTTCCCACTTGTTAGTCCATAATCCCTCACCATCAGGCTTGGCAAGAATAAAACACTGAATTTCCAGGGAATATTCAGAGACTTTAAAGCTGATTCCTCCTCTTTTCAAGTGGTTTTTTCCACAAGGGGTCATTGCAGAGCAGAGCAAGGATGACTTCAAAACTAGGTGATTTTTCCCTTTTTTGAAGTGAAGTAGACATGTAGATGAGATTATTTTAGCCCAAATCATTAACAGTATTAATTGGCAGCTGAAAAACACCACAATACTTTAATATTAATTGTTTGGTTGGTGTTCATGTCAACAATGTTGAGACAGAGCAATGTTTTGGTATAATTACATTTTAAAAAATAAAGAGCCAGTCCAATGGAGGGGGGGGAAATATGGAGATTTGCCTCTGTGTATAAATGAAGCATTTAAAAATAAATGTAGATTCGTGTGTGGTAACTGAGATAAAGAGAGAAAATTGAAGATGAGATGCTTCTGAACTGAAAATTAAATCCAGCCCTAGAACATCTGAAGAGAAGATCAGAGGCAATTGTCAACCATCAAACTACTGTTGACTCCCAGACAACTGCCTGATCTTCTGTTTCTTTTTTCTTTCCTTTTGTTTGGCAAATAAAGCCTTTTCAATAATTCAGGCAAATGGCTTGATAGGCACAAATAATTGAGCATATTAAGCTCAAAAATAAAAACATATTTTATCACATGTAACTTAAAAAGTAATCATATAATTAATGGGTGAAAAACAGAGAGAAGGATTGCCAGAGATTAAGATTAAGCCCTGCAGAAGAGAATGTTCTAACTAGAAATTGGTTTAATTAATAGCACATTTTACATAATGATTACAGTGTAATTGCGCTGACTAGCAGAGTGTCATTAAATATATCCATGCTCCTTTACAACACCCTAAGGCTAAAAATAATGAGTTACATTGAAAATCACTATGCAACAGGTTCATAAATAACATTTAAGCCTATACAAGGCGAATACTTATAAATAATAAATATTTGCCTTTTGTAATTGAAGAAAAAATGACAGCCTTCTTTTTTTCCACTACCCTGTAGATTGTCATGTTATAATGCTGAAAAGATTTTTTTCCCCTTGCGTTCTCCAGCAAGTGCTGAATAATTTATTCAAATGCTAATATTCCTCATAGTCTGACTTTGAGGAACAAATATTCCTACATAAAGAATAAATGCCAAGCTGCTTATTACCAGCTTCGTTTTACTTTGCATGGTGCAGTCCCCAAAAAACCATCACAGCCCATTACACGTGTCAAATGAAGTCAGTGGCCAGGTTTTCTTCCAGAATAGTTACATGCCTAATTTTTTTTTTTTTTTAATTTAAAAATTACCCCTTCTCCCAAAATGTTCATCATGCTCAGAGCTGTTATGTAGCAACAGCTGCTCCTCAGCTCCAAAAAGGACGACATCATAAAGCTGATAACTTTTTAATCTGGAGGTTTTCTCTGGTGGATCAGGAGGATCCAATAAAACCAGGTTTGATTTTCATATCAGCGCTGGGCTGACATTTGAAAGACCCCCAAATGGTTGGTGCTTAGTAACCAGCACAGCAACCTCTCCAAAGTCAAAACACAGCATCAGAAAGCTCCAGCCAGGAGTTGGGAATGTTCTGGAGCTCTCCAGCCTTGCCCTGGGTCTGGTGTCACTAATTTTCAGGACTGGTTGGGTGTCCCCCTCTCCAGAGGCAGAATTGGGGTGAGAACTCAGGTGTTGGGTTAAAAAATAAACCTCTTTTAGTTCAGAGGTTTTCCGTGCTCTGTGTGTGATCTTTCAGACCCACAGAGCTGAATTTGGGGCTCAGATCAACCAATAATGGTTAAAAAAATAATTAATAAATGTCTCCAGTGTGTGATCTGAGCAGTGGAACCACAAGTCTTGGGGCACCCAAATTCACAAACAGGAACAGCAGTTTTTTTACAGTTTTTAATGGCAATCAGATATTTTTTGGCATTCTTACACTTCTTGTTATAGAAATAAGTTTTGTAGCAATAGATCCAGAAACCTGATGTTGCCTGAGCACCAATGAAACAACATGAGCACCCACAGTGAAAAACCAGCAGTTTGGTACCAGGAAGAAAATTTTGGTGTTTGTTGGCAACAAAACTGTCTCTGGAGGAGGGCAGAAGTCTCATAATGGACAGAAAAAATTCTCTGGGTTTGGATGATGCAAAATCCAATTGTCCATAGATCCTTCATTCATGTTTTTTTTTCTACCACCAAAATGAACACAGGGAAAATTTCCTTGTCCCAGTCAGATTTTTTTTTTTTCCCTTTTATTGAAGCAGGAATGATGTACCTTCTTATCCACAGGAAAATGACCCCTTCTTATCATTACCTTAAGCCCTGTGCAGAATATGAAATTCTGGATGTATTTGGACAGTTTGGTGAAGCAAAACAAGAGTTAATTTTTCATGGAAAGCCAAAATTGAAGGGAAAAAAGAATCCAGGAATGTCCAGCCCTTTTGTCTTTGCTGAGTTTTCTGACTCAGTGCACTAATAAAAACTTGGGTGTATCCAGCCATTGCACCTGGGAATCTCCTGCCAGCCCTGTGGGATTGTATTATGGTGCCAACTTTTGCAATTTTATTGAAAATTCCAAAAATCATCATTTTCTTGCTTTTCCACACCCCCCTCAGCACCTGCAGATGTGCTCACCTGAGATACTTGTCTTACCTTGGGGGAAAATGCTGAGGGCAAGTAAAAGTCAAGAGAGCAAAAGTCAAGGAAGCAGATTTTAATACTTAACACTTTTTAATTTTTCCATCTCTTTTTACTCCTAATGCTGGAGCAAACAGCAAAACAAATATGCTGGAATTCTTCCCTCTCTGGTAACATGGACACTGGGTTTACCTGTGTCTCTCTGTGCTCCCCAAGCTCCAAAAAACAAGTAGAGCAGGAATTACTTGTCCTGGACCTTGGAGGGAATTACACATAAATTGGTTTTTTTACAATTAAATAGTTTGTGCTTTAATTCTCTCTTTTAATTAATTTACTCCAATAATTTTAAAGATCATACCTGACATAGGAAGTGTAATGCATTTATTTGGATCCAGAGCCAGTTGATATGAGAAGTGCTACAAAGGCAACTCTTTTTATTATTATTATAGAAAAAAAATGCTTTTTGCCACAGAAAAGGGAAAAAAAATCTCATGTAGATTTAAAAAGTTTAAATTTCCTTAGCTGCACTTAAGACAAAACATTCCTCCCAAAAGTACAAAAGGGCAGAACTGAATCCAAGAGGAAAGGTTAAGAAAGATTAAGAAAGAATGTCTTCCCCTGTTTATTCACTTCTGCTGGGCAATAATCTAATTTCCAGTCTCACGTCTCTATTTCAGCCCACATATGGCAGGAATATTGGATCTTCCCCAGCACAGCTTAACCATGACTAAACAGGTTGATGAATGTCATGCATCTTATCATCATACATGCATATTTTTAAATATAATTCACTTTTGATCTGCACCCTTGTGCAGTGGTGAATGAAAACAGTTAAGATTTCTTCCACTGTCTGCCTTTAAATGTATTAAACAGCCCTGCTGTCAATAGATTATATTCTTGTACAATGATAATAGCCCAAAAAACTAAGAGGCCTTGTCAGGAATTGCAGTTGTCACAGTTTGATGCAAATGATTTTACTTGGTGTTCATCTGCTGCACAATCATCTCATAATCTGGATATACATCACAGCATGACATGTAAATTTCCTGCTACTCTGCTTTCATTTCCAGAGGCAGCAATCAAATGAAACCCATTCAACCTCACCAAAATGTATAAATAATTTTCATTCAAACATATTAACAGTCAAAATATGAGAATTTATCACAGAGCACTACGCCTTTTAAGAAGCAATAAAGACTTTACTTTTTAAGCATATTTCTACTTAGAAAAGTAATATGAACAGTAACTTGCGATTCTAAAAGAGGATTTAAAAGTCCAGACACAGCACCAAATCTCCAAACTTCAGGGTGTTGGTGCTGCTTTGCTCCACACTCTGCTTGGGAAAAAAAATAGTCTTGGGAAAAGGAGGGACAAGGGGCACCATTTCAGTGGCTGCTTTTCCCCTCAGATCTGCCCCACAGAATAAATAGAAATATTCAAACACAAAGAAGAGAAAATAAATTATTATGTCACAGAATCTGATGGCACAACAAGTAAGATTTGCTTTATTTTATTTCTTTATTTTCATTTATATCCTGGATTAGATTTTAATGTAGTTGAGCTCAAGGATTTCTTTCTTTTGAGCACCATCACTATTTAAAGGGATGTTACAGGCAGGAAGATCCCCCCAAAGAATTCTTTTAAAATTCATCCTGTGAAACTAAAAAATCCAGAGGAGGGATCATGTTGAATTCCAGTTCCACCAGTGCCTCCTGTCAATGATCTCCTGTTTGATCCCTTCAGTGGGAGGTGTCCCTGCCCATGGCAGGGGCTTGGAATGATGATCCTTAAGGTCCCTTCCCACCCAAACCAGTCTGTGATTCTGTGATTAAAAAAAAACAACCGAAAAAAAAAAAAGAAAATGCTTGCCCTGAGTGCCTGGCTGTGGGGAGATGCAGGTCTGGGAGCATTTTCCAGCTGCATTCCCAGTGGGAATGGTGCTGGTGGTCACTGGGAGCAGTGGGGCCACAGGGCATCAGCAGGGAGAGCTCGGAAGGGGTTTGGGGTGAAATAGAAAAAAAAATCAGCCTGAAATTATCTCTCAAATCAACATTTTCGGGTGTAGCAGGTGCAGATTTGCCCTTCTCCCCAAGCCACACTCCCATGCCACTGTTTTCCCCCAAATCCATTGGCCCTGGGGAATCGCTGAGCTCCCCGGAGCCACTTCCTAAGGCACGGAACAACCCCCTGCAAAGCCCAGGAATGCAGGAACAAAGGGCGGTTTGCTGTTCTTACCAACGGTGGTGCTGAAAAAAAAAAATAAAAAAAAAATAAAATCGCTGCCTCCCTATAAATTGGGCGCTTTTTTTGAGGAACAGGTAAAAACTGCTAAGATGACAGTTTTTCCCATTTTTCCAGTGAGTGTGTCTGAGGAAGTAGAAGTGCAATAACCTGGGGTACAGCAGGCTCAGCCATTTGAAATAAAACTTTGCAGTACTAATGTTTTTGTAACTGCTTTCATATTGTAATGATATTTTTCCAAGCACTGGTTTTATTTGATCTTAAATACCTTTTTGGGAAAGTCCAGTGAGCTGACTCTAATAAAATCATGCTATTGAAAAAAGGTTTAAGTGGAATGTTCAGAATAAATTACAAAACTGCATGCAAGAATACCAGCTAGTGCTGCAATAAAAATCTGGAAATGAGGATTCTTGCAATATATTTTAAAGAAGTAGTATACCTTTTTTTTTTTTTGTTCATTTTTTTTCCACAGAATGTTTCATAATAGAAAGCCTTCACAACGTGAGAGAGGGTGAATGAATAAACTGCCAAAGAAATTGCATTTAAAAAAAAAAAAACTTGACTTTTTTTTTTCCTGGAGAATGTATTTCATATAATTTTCAATAACTTTGGGGAGATAATAGGAAAAGTAATTCTGTTCCGTTTTGCTGTACCAAAATCCTTAAATTACATCATAGTTACACTGCCAGATTTCTCTCTTTCTCAAACACACACACACCTTCAGAGCCTTTGTATCAGGAGCTGATGCCAGGAAAATGAGAGGGTTGTTTTCTTCCCTAAAAAAAGAGGCTTCCAAGGTTTTTCATAGTCTTCCTCTCTCCTGTAGATCCAACAGTCAAATTCCTATGGCTGAGCACAACTCCAGGAGTGGAACTGGGGGGAATCAGTTCTGCACAATCATCCTTTTCTGTCTGACTCCTGCCAGGGACCAGCAGAGAGCCAGGGGAGGCTTTTCCAGCTGGGACACTGTGTGCTTGGAATTGCAAACCCAGGACTCCTGGTGAGGTGGGTCCCAGTGCAGATGGTGCTTTGGACCCACAGAGAGGAGAAAAAGACACAAGAACACACTGAAATCCCTCCTGTCTGTCCTGCACTGGGAGGAGCAAGAAGCTGTGACCACTTATTTTTGGCTTGTGGGCTGTCCATGGGCCCAGTCTTCAGGCAGAAACCTAAAAAATCTTCCCAATTTGTTTTAATTACAGCTTCATCTGTGCCCTGCTCCTGTATCTCAGAGCCTTCAGCCTAAAACTGAAACCCTTTTCATTCTTGGTGGCTTTGTTCAACTTGCTCAAGCAGCTCCCAGCAAGTGCAGGTGGGAAGGAATAAATGAGACTGAGATTCCTTACTCTGCCTTGCAGGAAGAGATCTGCAAACTTCCAGTGGACATCCACCACTTTGAACCCCTCCTGTGCCATTCCCTGACAGGCTCTTACCTCTTACTCTTCCCTAAAATTACATTCCTTGATTTACTGACACCAGGAACCTCAGTGTGATCATCTGGCCATGCTGGAATAACATAATGGTTAATGGGACAAAACTGGGAAGAAGGATTAAAAAAAGTCCAGGAGTACAAGTCTTGAGTGGCAATTTGAAACAGAAGGATGGAAAATATGGATTCAAGATTTTGTAGGATGCACTACAGCGGATCCCAGGAGTAAGGAGCAAATTCTCATCTCTTTTAGGGTTTGGCTGCCTTATGGCAAAAGTGTTTCCTCAGAATCATATTAAATCAACAATCAGAACTTCAACACTGGGAGAAAACGTGGATTCAAACAGAGCTGAGGGTCAGCAGCCCTTGTTGGGCCAAACCACTGGTTTAAGGTGTCAGATCAGGAGTATTGGCACTGCCAAGGAAATGTGAAATTCCTCTTGCTTTGCACAGAACCACATCTGAGCACCAGCATTCCTGACTGGCCTGAGTCACACCCATGCAGCACTGACAGGGACAGCCAGACAGAAATGTCACCCATCACCATAACAACAGAGTCCTCATCTCCTTCTCCCACTTCTAAGCTTTGTTTTCCGCTCTTTAGAATTGTTGTGACAGTGAGTGGTAATTTCTTAAGTGTATCTGCCTACTCCAGGAGAAATCAGGGTTACAAATACAACAAACAAGCCATTTAAAGACAGACCTGTAATAACAAAAATTCGAGTGCATCAGGTTTAGTGCTATTTTATATTGAGACACATCAGTGTGGCTGAATTTGAGGCTGAAGCCCAGAAATCCAGACCTGACCTCCACTATTGCTGCTTCTTCCAAGTCAGTTAACTCTTCTCTCACCCTCTTTCACAAAAAAATTGAATGATATTTATTCCCTTGGCTCATCAGAGAATTTTAAACACATGGAACATTTTAACAAATAGAGTATCTGCTCAGAATTACCTGAGGGTTGATAAACATCATGTTTTCCAGATATTACTGGAATTTTCTCATATTATAGTTCAAAAAGCCGTGGCAAAGGCTGGGAGCCATTGTCACCAGCCCTGGAGTGATGTTTATAAAAATAAAACCAGAACCAAAAAAACCCCACTCAACAAAACAATTCCTGTGGTTTTCTTCTTCCCAATTCCTGGTTTTCACAGTGAATGGGTCACTCAAAGAAGTACCTTTTTTGGAATTATCCTTAGTGCCAAGTGCTGATGAGAGAAATATATTGCAATGTAAATTAACCTCACGGTGATTTAGGCAACAAACCTGAAACCCCTCAAGATTTCAGGTCAAAAGCTCCTTCTGCTGCTGCAAATCAGGGTAATGTGGATTTATTTGGGTGTCACTGAGATCCTGACTGGCACTTCAGATGTCCCAGTCAAGGGGAATTAGCCAAGATAAACAGCCCTGGTGTGGTCAGAGAGGGAGACTGGGAGGAAAAACTGGGATTGAAGGCAGTGGATGGGGAAACACAAGTCAGGGAAGCACAGTTCCCTTGGGTTGCAAGAACTGGGGAGGCAGGAGGGGAAAAACAGTGCTTGGATTAATGGAGGGGCCTTTTTCACTTCTTGTGCCACTGGTGAGGTTGAGGCAAAACGGAGGAGTTGGAGATTTTCTGAAATTAGGAAGATCCTATGAGGATAAAAGCCATTTAGGGTCCAGACAGAATCCCTCAAGTGTTTTTGCAGCATCCAAAACTGTGATCCAAGCAAATGGATTCAACTGTAGTTCCTCTGTCATCTAATCTTGGTGCCTGAAATGTCTAAAACTTGAAGGCATTTGTTGCCCTAAGAATTTCCAGGACCAGGGAAAGGTTCATTCCAGTGGCCCAGACCTTCCTGCCTCAGCCAGGGTGAGGAAAGGGATTACATGGCACCTTAACACGCAGCAGTTGTGAGATTGGTGACTCACCCCATTCCCAGATTTGATCCATTTTATCCTACTCCAGTTGCAGCAGAGTTCTCTCTTATTCCCCCACCCCAGAAAATTAAAGGGCTTCTCTTTCCCCCACCCCCATCCCATTGAAGAAGGGCAGGATGAGCTCCAGGAGCTGTGAGGAGCAATTTCTGCCCCTTTGGGTTTTTCAGCCCAGTCTCTGTACCTGGCACCACCTGAAGCTTTCAGAGTAGCAACCATGGAGCATCCAAGCTGGATCCATGCCCAGCATAAGTGGAGTCTTCATGAAATTTAGAGAGATTTAAATGCCTCCTGAGCTTCTGTAGACTGATTATTTTTTTCCAAAAGCTTGTAACTCAACCAACTTTAGATGGGCTTTTGTGGGAATGCCAGGACATCTACCCTTGATCACTTCCCTGCCAAATATCAAGTCTGCCCAAAAGGTAGGAAGAACTAGGTGATGTTAAAACTCTTCCAAGGGAAGATGGCCATTATTTTTTAAATTGGGAAATTACACTGAAACTCTGCACAGATGGCTCACACATTGAAAAGCTTTTTTTTTTATTTTATTTTTATTTTTATTCCTCGGTCTCTCTGAGCTTGTGGA
Source organism: Neodrepanis coruscans (assembly GCA_013400695.1). Taxonomy (NCBI): domain Eukaryota; kingdom Metazoa; phylum Chordata; class Aves; order Passeriformes; family Philepittidae; genus Neodrepanis; species Neodrepanis coruscans. The sequence goes on along the minus strand of VYZS01067767.1, from coordinate 40,196 downwards.
GCTTGAAAAAAAAAATCTCTCTGTGCCTCAGTCTCCCCAGAGGGGAATGGGGATAAGGAAATGCATTTTGAGATGGAAGTTTGGCATGTAGCCTAGGAATGCCAGTTATCCCAGGTGTCCCTGGCTTCCATGGCTTTTGTGTGGCTGTGACTGCCTCCTCCCAGGGCTGCACCTGGAAAACACTGTGACACCTTGCTGGGCATCCAGAAATAACAACTGGACAGAGGAATGGCAGTGGATTCACCTCTCACCACATTTCATTTCTACCCCTCCAAGAAAACCTCAGCCCAGAAGGCAAATTGATCAGGGTACCACAAACCTGCAAGGTTTTAAAACTCATGACACAATGATAGGAAGAGACTCACACTTCCCCACAGCCCCTGGAAATCAGCTGCCTTCTTTCCCTGCCAGGTTCAGGGTACTGGTTCTGGGAATATTTGTTTCCTACCCCCTCCAACAGCATTTTCAGGGCTCAGCAGAAGTCCAAGCAGTAACATCCTATCTTAAAATACACGTGGCATAATAAAAACATAGGGTCACAGTAAAGTTTAGTTTATTGACAAGAACAAATAACTTTAACATTTGGCTCAGGCACTGAACCCTGTGCAGACATTGTGTCTGATACATCAGTGACCAACTAGCCGTGACTGCTCTCCACTTGTGTGTGCCTCTAAGTACAATGATTCATGCTAGGAACATGGCAGGTGTCCATTTTATAGAGTCATTCAGTTGGAAAAGGTAAATGTTCTGGGGTTTTGAGCCCATTGTAATTGTCTATGCATAGCAGATATCTCCCAGGCCTTCCACCCTTGTCTTGATTCCATAACCCTCCGCCTCCCAGAAACCCACAATAAAGCAGAGGAGCTGAAATAAAGCAGGAGCAGCAGTGGAAGCCCTCCCAACTCTGCCTTTCCAGCTCTGGGGTGAGCACAATAACACCCAGGAGCACACACTGAGCTCAGCAGGGCACGGCACAGGCAGCACAGACATATTTTGTCCGTGAATGTCCCTTCCAGCCACTAAAGCAGCAGGATCGGTTTGTGAAAACACTCCTCAGTTATTAAAGATGACTCTCTGATTAAAAAGAGAATGGTAAATGCAGAGAGCAGTGGGTTCTGGTGATGCATTGTGCTGTGCTGAAATGCAAAGTCTCTGCACACAGCTGCTTACTAAAACTGTATTTGTTAAACCCACCCCTCTCTGGTGCTTTGTACCTCCATAAGCCATTCTTTTACTACTTGAAGGCTGTGAGTTGATAATATTCCCTCATAACTGCAGGTAAAATGTTATGCTAATTTCTACACATGGCCACAATATTATCTCCCACAGGACTTCTAGACTGAAGAACCATGATTATCATAATTATCACCAGCTTTTATTCAGGCATAGATCCAAGAATTTAAACACCCCTCACCACACACACACA